>CM061131.1:141754990-141917490 GCA_030789695.1 Scilla litardierei
TCACAATCACCCGACCAAACAAAAGCAACATCCTTCCGCGTCAACCTGGTCATCGGCTCAGCAATACGAGAAAAGTCCTTAATGAATCGCCGATAATAACCAGCAAGTCCAAGGAAACTCTGAATCTCAGACGCCGACGACGGAACAGGCCACTCCCTGATGGCCCGAATCTTCTCGGGATCCACTGAAATACCATCTCCAGTCACCACATGCCCGAGAAAAGCAACTCTATCCAGCCAAAACTTGCACTTCGAAAACTTAGCATACAACCGATGCTTCCTCAAAATCTCCAACACCGTCCTTAAGTGCGAGGCATGCTCTTCCTCCGACTTCGAATAGATCAGAATGTCGTCAATGAAGATAACGACAAACTTATCCAAAAAGTCGTAGAAAATCAGGTTCATCAGATTCATGAAAACTGCGGGCGCGTTAGTTACGCCAAAAGGCATAACCACAAACTCATAGTGTCCATACTTCGTCCTGAACGCTGTCTTCGGAACATCTCCCTTCTTCACCTTCAACTGATGGTAACCACTCCTCAAATCCAATTTTGAAAACACCCTTGAACCTCCAAGCTGATCAAAAATATCATCGATGCGAGGCAACGGGTATTTATTCTTAATGGTCACCGCATTCAACTCCCGATAGTCCACGCACATGCGACGTGAACCATCCTTCTTCTTCACTAGCAGCACCGGTGCTCCCCATGGAGACACGCTAGGATTAATATAACCCTTCTGCAAAAGCTCATCCAACTGCTTCCGCAACTCTTCCAACTCTGCAGGTGCCATACGATACTGCGCCTTCGAGATCGGCTGCGCACCTGGAATAAGATCGATAGAAAATTCTAGAGCTCGATCAGGCGGCAAACCAGACATCTCCTCGGGGAAGACGTCGCCAAAATCACGCACCACAGCTGGCCACTCCAACTCCATCTGCATAGCCACAGCCTCCACCGGCCTGGCCCGAAATCTGACAGGACCAAGCGAACTGCTACCACGACTGAACTCAAACACTGGATGTCCGGGAATCTCGAACACCACCTTCTTCCTCCTGCAGTCAATCGTAGCATAGAAGCTCGCAAGCCAGTCCATCCCAAGAACTGCATCATAGTTGATGATGTCGTGGACAATGAAATCAGCGAAAAGCTCATGTCCACAGACCACCAACGAGCAAGAATTGCAACCACGATGCACCGAGACCACACCATTCCCTGTAATGATATTCCAACTCTTGGGAAGAGGGGACGTCGACAAGGAATGCCTCTCCACGAAGCTCCGAGAAATAATGCACATCGATGCACCAGAGTCAAAGAGGACTCGTGCAGGAAATGTGCAAACCAAAACCACACCTAATCAAGCAATTAACAATCAAACCCTAGTCTAGCAAACAACCATGCTCAAGCAAACAACATATTCTAACAATCAAAACCAGCTAGGAAAGTAACAGCTAGAGTGAGGATTACCTGCGATAACCTCATCCACAGCCTCGCTCTCCGCAGCGGTCATCAGAAAAGCCTGCCTCCTCGGCGGGACAGCCTGCTGAAAAGCCTGCCTCTGCGGAACAAGAGCTGCTCCACGACCAGCAGGAACAGACGCTCGCTGCTGCAACGGCTGTGCTGCAACAGGAGCCCTCCGCAGCTGACCCGCATGCCGACAATCCTTCGCGACATGGGAAGCATCTCCACAAACCAGACACTGGCCCAAAAACTTCCGACACTGATCCTTGATATGGCCAGGCTTGCCGTAGAAATGGCAAAACTTCAGAATAGGCCCTCCTGGCCTCTTAAACTGAGCGGACTGATTAGGCCTGAATCCAGGTCTAACCACAGCTCTCGCCTGTTCCACAGGCCTCTTCCCTGCACCAACAAAAGACCCCCTCCTCTGGTTCACGAGCAGCTCCTGCCTCTTGGCTGCTACTAGAACCTTCTGATAAGACTCCCGGTCAGAGGAGGTCACAAAACTCTGGAGCTCCGAAGCAAGCCCCTGCAGGAACCTCTGAGCCTTCTCCTCAGCGTCCTGCACCATCTTTGGTGCAAACCAACTCAGCCTCATGAACTCTTGGTGATACATGTCCACCGACGAGTTCCCTTGCTTCAAATCGATAAAACGCTGCAGCATCTCCTCCCTGGCAGCTTTCGGAAAGAACTCGCCCTCAAATCTGGCCTTGAAGGTAGCCCAAGCTATCGGCTCCACCAACATCTTCTCTTCCGCATCCCACCAATTCCGAGCATTATCCTTGAGTTGCCTCTTCGCCAAATCAACCCATCCAGCCGGGGTGATCTTGGCCATCTTCAGATTGTCCTCGATGTTTCGAATCCACTCATCGGCAGCCAGAGGACACTCAGAACCATCAAAATATGCGGGACCCAGCTCCTGAAATTGCTTCGCTCCTGGCTCAGAGCGAGGGGCATCCGAAAGAGCCCGGGCAGCTCGAGCAAGTGGAGCATTCTGGACTTGCAAAAGCACACCCTGCTGCACTTGCATCATCTGGAGCATCATCCGCATCATCTCACCGCTGGTGGGTTCCCGCTCAGGCTCCTCATCATAAGGGACCGTGCCACTACCCCCACCACGGGTGAAACGTCTTCCTGCCATCTAGTGACACAGAAAACGAATCAGATTAGACTCATAGCTTATGACTCAGACGTCGAACTTAATTTATTGGACATTCTAATATTATTATCGCTATTCCAAAAATCGTAGTTACAGAAGGACCTGCATGGGCCACCACTAAAACCTGTCACCAATGACGGCTTTAGCTCAAAGCTTTGGGCCGTGATAGCTGGAGGACGGATGGCGGAAGTGGACTCGATAGATGGCATCGAGTATTCCAGCAGAGACTTCTGAGGTGGGGTGTTCTCCTCCATGGATTCGGGATCTTCCCTTCTCCGCTTCTCGGCGGCCAAGCACCTAAGGGTGGCGTTAATCTCTGGATCGAGGGGGATCAAGTCGTCAAGACTCCTTGAACTCCTGCGCATGAAAAACAACAAACACCCGTGAAGCGACAAGTGGGAAAGAGACAGATAAAATAAGAAATAAAAATAAGAAAAATAAAAAAAGAAAAAGGAGAATGCGAAAATTATCGCGAGGTAGGGATGTGAGCTAGACACGAGGGTTCAAGAGATCCTAAAATATCAAGCACGTTGCCTCCCCGGTAACGGCGCCATAAACTTGACCGGGCGCCCGCGAGAGATGCGGCGGCGCGGTGTCGTTTACCGCAAGTTTCACGGTTAGTGTAGGGTGCGGGAATATCGAACTCAGGGAGGCGAGGTTGTGCTTGGGTCAGGTAGGACCTAAATCACCCCGAGGGGTGAGCTAGCCCGAATCGGTGGTTGGTTGTCACGAAAGGGAATAAAAGCGTAAGAACGAAAAGAAAGTAAACCCGGGACTTTGGTTTCCAACCCGACGAGAGACTCTCGCCGATACGGCCTACGGGTATGGATAGCGATCGGGATTAGGGTCTAATGGTGAGACGTTGCCTCTGAAAGTGGTACCGGCGTCCCATGGGCCCGATATTCCGGTTGGTGCCCAGGATGATACACCGGACTTCCCGGATTCGATCAGTGGGCACTCCCGTGTCCATTAACACTGATCGATCCCGGGAGCACTAAGTCCGCAACGATATCTCCCAACGTCTCATCCTGCCGCTCCCGCGTGCTAGGATTTGGCGTCTACGCTAAGGGCGTGAGCTATGGCTAGGGAGTCAACCGCCAAGTTTATTCCCCCTTGGCCCGACGGTCAAAGGCGGTCTTTTTCCCGCCGATGACAATGAAACACCCCGCGTAACCGTTAGATTCCTACTCCCTATCGATTTCCTAACCCTATGGACGCATCGGGAAGAGCCCCCGAAGGGGTTTCCACCAAAATCCCAGATTTGGGAACTACTCACAAAAATTCATGAAAAAGCAATCTAAATGAAATTTAACCGTTGAAATCATAATCGGACAATTGCAATATGGAAGTAAAGGAGTAATAAAGACAATACTAAAATTTTAGAAAGATCTGAAAACTTACAAAAGAGTAACAATTACAGCCGTCACAAGGAAATAAAACAGTAGAAAAACAGCAACTACCGTTTCTGGAACCCTAGGGGCTCTATATATAGGCCGTCGCATCAACCGATCGGTTGACAAGTCAACCGATCGGTTGATCCGTTACAAATAAATATCAGAAAACGGCGAGTTTTCACCCGATCACATGAACCGGTCGGGTGAGTTCTTGAGTGACCGGTTGGATCTTGAAGCAGTCGGGTGAATCGGTCGGTTGAACGCCCGTGTCTTCAGCTCATCTTTCTCAGCTACAGATGAACCGATCGGGTGAGAGTCACCCGATCGGTTGGAATTCTGCTCGAAAAAAACAGAGAACAGCTGCCCGCAGTACCGGTCTGTGAACCGGTCGGGTGACTTCTTTGTGAGCTGCGGTAGAGACCGGTTGGTGCACGCGTGCATCACCCGATCGGTTGGAGATGACCAACCGACCGGGTGAGGGGCTGAAAGATGAATACTTCTCCGTTTGACCCCCTGGATCACGCGTGACTTCTCCCGTTGCTCCGGGGACTTGGGATATCATCGTTAAACGTCCCCTACGTGGTCAATCCCCTGCAATCAAGGAAAAACAAAGAAAAGTGAAAGAAAACGGGAAAATACACGAAAACGAACAAGAGACGGCGGAAAAACACGGAGAAACACAAAAGAAAACGTGCGTGAATATATGAAATATAAACACACTTCAAAATCCCCCAAGCTGAACTCTTCCTCGTTCTCGAGGAAGACGAGTGAGAGTAGGAGCTCGGAAGGGAAAAATAGAGAGGAAGAAAGAAAAAGAAAACTCTAAGCCCTAGATCGCCCATCAGAGCCAACAAAATCAAAAACCACTCACCTAGCAAGCAAACGCCAAATCACACCACTAAACCTAGGAAAGCGAGTCCAAATAAGTGTCGTGGGTCCACGCAGTGAAGCGCGAGTGAGCGTGGTCGTGTGCTAGCAAATGGTGATGCTTTCTACGATGTGCTACGAGGCTCGATATACACAAATCCAAGATATGACCCAAATATCGAATCGAATTGAATTAAGCGGCGAATATAAGTTCAAGCATGCATGAGAATAGAGAGAATAGAAGCGTATCATGCATCGGGGACTCCACAACTAGGGTTAAGGAAGTCACACCACTATAGCCTAGATACTAGCTAAAAAGTTCCCAAGCCAAGTGTTTTCGATAACGACGGGGGTTGAGATGATGTGGAGAAGAACACTCGGTGCAAATTCTCGCCTTCCCTTTATTCCTGGCAAGTATGAAAATATTCACACGGGAATTTTTTTTGGGTTTTGGGTATTTGCATATTTTTTTTTGGCTTTTTGGCTATACAATCTTTTTATTTTCTTTTCTTTTTGGGTTTTTCTTTTCTTTTCTCCTTTTTTTGGATTTTTGGGATATTGGCTATACACATGTGTATTCTCCCAAGTGGGAGAACGGTACACGACGAGGGGATTTGCACCAAGTAAAACAAAAAAGAAGTCGAAATCTAAACACTCGGGCAAAGGAGACTATTCTTGCTAAATAGAGCTTAGACTAAATGGGTTATCCTAGTCCTTAGTTGTGGAATCCCGACGCATGCGAATTGAAGTATACGATATAAATAGCATGCATATAGAAGCAGACATTAGAAGCAAATACCGCATGTTCAATATCGAAACATGATAGTCTAGGGGTCATTCCTGAACCGGTATATAAAGTAAAACCACAAAGCAGAAGCACACCAAATGCTAGTCACGACACACGACTCACAAAGAGCTAAGTGGACCCACGATGCGTGAAATGCAAGAGGACTCGAAATCCTAGGGTTAGTGAGTGTGATTATCGATGCAATGCTAGGTGTGTGTGACTTTGTGGCGATTCATCATAGGATTCATTTCTAGGAGAATGAGCTAAAGAAAGAAGGAAAAAGAAAAAAGAAAAACACGATGGAAAACGACTCAAATAACGTAGAAAAACAACACAAATGACGCACGAAGTGCGACTCCCCCAAGCTGAAACATGCATTGCCCTCAATACAATAAGAGTGAGTACGGGAGGGCAATGAAAATGGGGGGGGGGGGGATACGCACAGACACGAAAAGAAATGAAAACGAGGAAAACACATAGATAAAACTGAAAAAGAAAGAAAAAACAAGATCAAAATCAAACAATACGAAAATAAAAATAAAATAAAATCACACGACACGACACTCAAAAAGTGAAAAGCAAGCACACACAAAAATGAGAAAAACAAACAAAACACGACAGCACACCAAGACAGACGTCCCCCAAGCTAGACCAGAAAGTGCTAGCGAAATGATATGATTAATAAAATCCAGATATGTGCAAGGGGGAGTCAAAAACAAAAGGGGTGAATCTAGAAAGCAACACGCAAATAGTCCCCTCCCTCCGACAGAGACAAAGCGGGGCCCCGAAAGGACAGATGGGCTCAAAAATGGGGGAGGGGGCAAAAGCGGGAGAGAAAGATCAAGCAGGGGCACCACCCTCTGGGGGTGGTGACGGGGGCCTGCGCTGGGGACCAGGGGTCGTGGGGGGTGGAATGTGGAGCTCGGAGACGTCGGGTGGGTCTTCGCGGATGTGGCGAACGAAGCTTTGAAGGAAGGGGAGGTCACGGTCGACAGATTCCTGGGTTATCCGACCACCCTGACCAGCAAGGAGGACCATGGCCGTGAATCGGTCGGCATGGTCATCGGATTGGAATTGCATCCCATATTCAGGATCGTAACCGGGAGGCGGGGAAGTGGTGCGTGGTGTGGTGGATGGGTTAGAGGTGGTGGGCTGTGTGCGACGGGTACGACGAGTGGGCCTAGGGTTCGAAGAGCTAGCGTCGGTGGGTTTAATACGGCGGGGACGCATTGTGTAGGTGTTGTTTGTGCGCGTAGGTGTGTGAAAGTACAACGAATTCAACACAAACAAAAAATACGACAAACAAGCAAACAGAATATTTGGGAAAAGATTAAAATTAAGCAAAGGAGTGAGGTTACCCAAAATGAGATGAAGATAGTTGCTCGTGGATGCCCCGATGCTGCTCGATTGGAGCACGATGTGAAGCCGCAGCGATCTCTTCAACAAGTTCCGAAGCGGGGGGGGGGGGGGGGAATGGGGGAAATCTAGGGTTTGTGTGTAGGGAGATGACGGGGGAATGGAGAGAAATGATGGTGGATGGGTAGGGAAATGGTTGGAGAAGAAGATCGAGGCTGATCTTGGGGAAGAAAGCAGGAAGGCGCACGACGGGAGACGAAACGGCAGAGGTTCGGGCGATCGGGCGAGGGAGAAAACGAACGGGTGTCGGGGGTGGTTATATAGGATTTTAAGTCGAACCGATCGGGTGACTTGTCAACCGATCGGTTAACGGTTAGGGCGAAAATCTTGCCGAAGAAATGCTACAGGCGAACCGATCGGGTGACTTTTCAACCGATCGGTTGGCCGCTCCACTCAATTTCCCGAGAACTTAGGGCTGCTCACCCGGTCAGGTCAACCGATCGCGCTCGAACTCAACCGATCGGTTGATATTCCCCAAAATTTCCCGAGAGTTCTCCCCAGCTCACCCGGTCTGCCACCCGGTCTCTTCATTACTCAACCGATCGGGTCATATGGGGACAGATCTCGGCATGTATCTGATACGTCCCAACCGATCGGGTGAGTTGTCACCCGATCGGTTGGGGCCTGTTTCCTGCAAAAACCAAGAAATTTGCTTAAGTCCCTGAACGGATGTTCTCGCGGCTGATTTTATTTATAAAAAGTAGATAAAATAAAGTAAAAATTAACGCTAAAAAGTGGGAAAAAGTTTAGAACATGGGTTGCCTCCCATGAAGCGCACTTGTTTAACGTCGTTGGCTCGACGCCCGCAAGAGATGCTCATGGTGGCTGATACGGGTGATGCCCAAACTTCGGCATCTCTTCCTCGCTGGAGCTTAAGGCACTTGGAGTAGTCAGCGGTTGGAAAAATACTTGCTCGACTACTCTTCCCTTGTTCTTGGGGTCCGGGGGCTTTTCCTTGGTGTTGGCGCTTCCCGCCATCTTTTTCAGGATCCGGACCTCGTCTTTAGTGAGGTCCGTGAGCTCTTTCCCCGTTCTCCTCGCAGGAGGAGTCTTGGGGAACCCAGGAGGGGTCGTTTTCGCTGCACTCGGTCTTCCAGCAGCTTCTTTGTTCTCGGGGCCGTCCCCATCTTCTGAATTCCCCAAGTCATCGGGGGGGGGGGGGGGGGGGTTTCTCAGGAGAATCTCCCAGGAGCTCTCCTCTACAGCCTTTTCTTCTTCTATCTCAAGCAAATTACACCGGAGATCATCGGGAGGGTCGGGGGTGCTTCATGGATAGTCCCAGGTCAAACTCAACTTTTTCTCCGCTGACGTTCATGGAGAGCTTTTCGTTCTTCACATCTATTAGAACGCCAGCAGTGGCCATGAAAGGCCGTCCCAGGATAATGGGGGTATGTGCGTCTTCGGGCATGTCCATGACTACAAAGTCCATAGGCACATGCACCCCTTTCACATTCACGGGGAGATCATCAACAATTCCCACCGGATATTTGACCGACCGGTCAGCTAGTTGTAGGGTCATACCGGTGGGCTCCAAATCGCCCATTCCTATCCTCTTGTACATCGACAAGGGCATCAAGCTAACACTCGCTCCTAGATCGACGAGTGCACGATTAACCTTCACTGCTCCGATCGTACAAGGAATGGAAAAGCTCCCCGGGTCTTTAAGTTTCGGCGGATTTGCCCTCTGGATAAGAGCGCTACATTCCGCCGTCAGCACCACTTTCTCTTTTCTTGACCCTTTGGTCACCAAATCTTTTAAGAATTTTGCATAAGAGGGGATTGTTTCGATTGCCTCCAAGAAGGGGATTTGCAGGCTTAGGTCCTTGACCATGGCGAAGAACTTCCCATATTTCTCATCAATTTTTGCCTGAGCCAACCGTTGTGGAAATGGCACAACGGGTTTATAAACTCTCGGGCTCTCTTCCTCCTTCTTCTTCTCTTCTTCGGACACTCCCTCCGGAGTAATGGGATTTGATGACGAAGCACCGGCGTCATTTGATTTTTCAGTCGGTCTCTCAATGACCAATGGTGCTTCCGGGTTGCTAGGGGGCACTCTAGTAGGAATTTGTGTCCCGCTTCTCAGAACGATAGCGGACACATTCGCGTGCTCGTGCATGAGTGCCGATGTTTGTGTTGCTCCCCTCGGGTTCACCTCCGGTTGTGGCGGTAATTGGTTTTGTGACCTTACAAGGTTCGCCACCTGTAACCCCAGCTGGGTTACTTGGTCCGTGAGGGCCCGCTGACCCATTTCCAGCTTTTGGTTGATCCTCTCCTGGTTGGTAATATATTGAGTCAAGAGAGACTCAACCGGAGAGACGGCCCTCTGTTGGCCATACTGCTGCTGCTGGAACGGCTGCTGATTCCTGGGGGCGTAAGTTTGTTGCTGAGGTTGCTGCTGAAACGGTTGCAGCTGAACCTGATTCTGCGGTGGTCTAGCCGGTTGATGAATTTGTTGCTGCGACTGCTGAGGCGGCGAGGGCTGAAATGGTGGCCGGTAACTGAAATTGGGGTGGTTCCGGTTGTTGGGAGAGTAGGCCGGGTTGGAACTTGTCCTTGGCGGATATGGCGCATTTCCTGTGGGGTTGTAAAATAATGCGCTCGCCTGATCCAACGGTGGTGAGATGTCACCACCGTCGAATTCCCCAAGGAATTCGGACTCTACCGCAGAAACTTGCTGTGTACCGGCTCCACCGGCTCCTACCATCAGTGCGGAGATCTGGGTCGAAAGCAAGTCAAACTTGCTTGAAAGTTTGTCGACGTCCTCGACTCTGTGTATACCCCCAGTTCTTGGTGTGGCTCTCTCGTCACACCACCGCTCATTGTTGGATGCCATATTCTCCAGAATATTCCCGGCATCTTCCTCGCTTCTAGACATGAAGGAACCCCCAGCCGCGGCGTCCATAGAAGATTTAAGGTCATCCCTCAACCTATTGTAGAAAAGATTGATAATCTGCCACTTCGGAAGCTCATGGTGAGGGCATCTTCTTTGCATTTCTTTATATCTCGTCCAAGCCTCATGCAAGGACTCGTGGCTGGCCTGGGAGAAGGAGGAGATCTCACTCCTCAACTTCATGGTCTTCCCTGGAGGAAAGAACTTTGTCAGAAAAGCATTGGAGAGCTTCTCCCAGGTGTTGAAAGTGTTGGGGTCCTTCCCCCTTAACCATTGCTTGGCTTTGTCCCGCAAAGAGAAAGGGAACAGCTTCAGACGGATAGCCTCTGTAGTGACACCATTAATCCGGAAGGTATCACACTTCTCCAAGAAGGAGTCCAGGTGCTCTATCGGGCTCTCCATGGGCGCACCCGCAAACTGATCCTGCTGGATCCACGTCACCAATGACGGCTTTAGCTCAAAGCTTTGGGCCGTGATAGCTGGAGGACGGATGGCGGAAGTTGACTCGATAGATGGCATCGAGTATTCCAGCAGAGACTTCTGAGGTGGGGTGTTCTCCTCCATGGATTCGGGATCTTCCCTTCTCCGCTTCTCGGCGGCCAAGCGCCTAAGGGTGGCGTTAATCTCTGGATCGAGGGGGATCAAGTCGTCAAGACTCCTTGAACTCCTGCGCATGAAAAACAACAAACACCCGTGAAGCGACAAGTGGGAAAGAGACAGATAAAATAAGAAATAAAAATAAGAAAAATAAAAAAAGAAAAAGGAGAATGCGAAAATTATCGCGAGGTAGGGATGTGAGCTAGACACGAGGGTTCAAGAGATCCTAAAATATCAAGCACGTTGCCTCCCCGGTAACGGCGCCATAAACTTGACCGGGCGCCCGCGAGAGATGCGGCGGTGCGGTGTCGTTTACCGTAAGTTTCACGGTTAGTGTAGGGTGCGGGAATATCGAACTCAGGGAGGCGAGGTTGTGCTTGGGTCAGGTAGGACCTAAATCACCCCGAGGGGCGAGCTAGCCCGAATCGGTGGTTGGTTGTCACGAAAGGGAATAAAAGCGTAAGAACGAAAAGAAAGTAAACCCGGGACTTTGGTTTCCAACCCGACGAGAGACTCTCGCCGATACGGCCTACGGGTATGGATAGCGATCGGGATTAGGGTCTAATGGTGAGACGTTGCCTCTGAAAGTGGTACCGGCGTCCCATGGGCCCGATATTCCGGTCGGTGCCCAGGATGATACACCGGACTTCCCGGATTCGATCAGTGGGCACTCCCGTGTCCATTAACACTGATCGATCCCGGGAGCACTAAGTCCGCAACGATATCTCCCAACGTCTCATCCTGCCGCTCCCGCGTGCTAGGATTTGGCGTCTACGCTAAGGGCGTGAGCTATGGCTAGGGAGTCAACCGCCAAGTTTATTCCCCCTTGGCCCGACGGTCAAAGGCGGTCTTTTTCCCGCCGATGACAATGAAACACCCCGCGTAACCGTTAGATTCCTACTCCCTATCGATTTCCTAACCCTATGGACGCATCGGGAAGAGCCCCCGAAGGGGTTTCCACCAAAATCCCAGATTTGGGAACTACTCACAAAAATTCATGAAAAAGCAATCTAAATGAAATTTAACCGTTGAAATCATAATCGGACAATTGCAATGCGGAAGTAAAGGAGTAATAAAGACAATACTAAAATTTTAGAAAGATCTGAAAACTTACAAAAGAGTAACAATTACAGCCGTCACAAGGAAATAAAACAGTAGAAAAACAGCAACTACCGTTTCTGGAACCCTAGGGGCTCTATATATAGGCCGTCGCATCAACCGATCGGTTGACAAGTCAACCGATCGGTTGATCCGTTACAAATAAATATCAGAAAACGGCGAGTTTTCACCCGATCACATGAACCGGTCGGGTGAGTTCTTGAGTGACCGGTTGGATCTTGAAGCAGTCGGGTGAATCGGTCGGTTGAACGCCCGTGTCTTCAGCTCATCTTTCTCAGCTACAGATGAACCGATCGAGTGAGAGTCACCCGATCGGTTGGAATTCTGCTCGAAAAAAACAGAGAACAGCTGCCCGCAGAACCGGTCTGTGAACCGGTCGGGTGACTTCTTTGTGAGCTGCGGTAGAGACCGGTTGGTGCACGCGTGCATCACCCGATCAGTTGGAGATGACCAACCGACCGGGTGAGGGGCTGAAAGATGAATACTTCTCTGTTTGACCCCCTGGATCACGCATGACTTCTCCCGTTGCTCCGGGGACTTGGGATATCATCGTTAAACGTCCCCTACGTGGTCAATCCCCTGCAATCAAGGAAAAACAAAGAAAAGTGAAAGAAAACGGGAAAATACACGAAAACGAACAAGAGACGGCGGAAAAACACGGAGAAACACAAAAGAAAACGTGCGTGAATATATGAAATATAAACGCACGTCATTAGTTCACAATTCAATATATCGAGCGTTGGGGTTAGCAACTCATTATGCTCGCTTCTGGTCACGAGCCAGGAAACACAAGTATTGTAGCGATGCTACGCAATCACGGGATCACTTAAAGAATGCAATGACATGACATTTAATTTGCGTACCGTTAATGGAAAGTAAACATGACATGGTAATTGTGCAACATGCTAAATGTCGGGACTAGCTTCGTTGTCAAGCTAGTTCCCCAATTTGCGCCTAGGCGAGTATCATTTCGTCGCCTAGTCTCTTTTACGCCTACAACAAGCAAATGGCCTAAAACATGGCCTAAACCCTAAGTGGCAAGTTTCACTTGCCTAGCACCGGGGATGATGACCACTTCGTCACACGGATGCCAATCTACGGGGAAATCGCTGTTTTGGGGGAACAATCATCAAACAACATGAAATTTTATTAGGGTTTCATAAAAATATAAATAGGTTATGAAAACATAGAGGAATCGATTTCTTACCAAGAGGAGACGGAAGAAACACTCCGGGGAACCCTAGGATCAGATCTGGAAAAGATTGGAGAAGTTTGGGAGAATTAGGGTTTTGGGGGATTTGGGGATTTTGATGGATTTTGGTGAGATTTTGGGGAAGATGAGAGGTAGATAGAGTGGATGGATGGTTTGGATGATGGATTTAGGGCTTGGAATGAAGAAATGAAGCTTGGAGGAAGATGAGGGCTCAAGGGGGAAGATTTTAGGGTTTTGGGTCGTGTTGGGGAAGAAGAAATCGTTTGGGTTGGGTATAAATAGGTTAGGCTGGCGGCTGCCCAGAAATTAGGGTTTCAACACTGGTTAGTCGGTCAAAGAGCAACCACTGACCGACTAGTTTGGCAACTAGTCGGTCGGTCGACCAACGCAGACCGACTAAGTGCAAACAGTAACTTCTGAACAAAAATAGGATTTTAGAGTTAGTCGGTCCATGAACAAATACTGACCGACTAGTTTAGCATCTAGTCGGTCGATGAACGTTCTTAGACCGACTAAGAGTAAACAGTAACTCAACTAAAATTAAGATGATGTGTTAGTCGGTTAAAGAAGCATTGCTGAACGACTAGTTTGCAACCTAGTCGGTCAACCAACGTTCTTAGACCGACTAACGATACACAGTAACTCCTGTGAAATTTAGAAAGCCAACTAGTCGGTCCAAGAAGGATTGCCGACCGACTGGATCGTCATCTAGTCGGTCGGTGCCCCTTCTTATACCGGCTAATGAGCACAAAATGTTCCGATACGGAGCGCGGGGCCCCGGGATCGATTCCTAAGACTCCTAGGCTTGATCTAATAGTAAGATACGACCGTTATGAAGTCCGTCACGAATGACTTACTTCGAAATCGACAATCCTAAGGAAGAAGCGAGAAAATACGACGAATCGAGCGAAAATGAAAGCTACGGAGACGAAAACCACACAAGAGGAGAAAATCCACCAAAACATATATTATATTATATTAAATCCAGATACATGAAAAGCAGTCGTTACACCTGGCCTCGTATCGACAACATATGGTGTTCACAATGATCTGGTGTACGATACTGATGCCAGGGTGGATGATGCTAGAGGCCTTTGCCCGTGTCTTGGGGAAGGGTATGAGTCCAGTAACCTAAACCAAAAGGTGTCGACTTCGTACTCAAGAGGGTTGGGGGTAGTTGTGGCGGTGTGCCTCAGGCTCAAGTGCTTTAGGCCACTTAAAGCGGGGGTCTATGGAATCTTTGGACATGCAATATTCCTTGTTCATAATACGGAAAGAAAACCCTGATGGATAAGCTTTAAAAGTGGACAAGAATTCCAACGTGAGCCTCCTATATGTCCTAGCCTCACATTCTAGGAACTCCTCCCATCCGATGTTCCAGAGGAGGGTGCTGACAACATCTAAGAGACATAGTGCAGAAAGAGCGGTGACACTCAGGAATTTTATAGGCACTATAGGTCTGGAGCTAAGAGAGAGGAATTTGGTTAGTTGACGCTCGTCAACGAAATTAATTCCTAGTGTGTCAACCTGAGGGGGAGGAAGAGGTGTATTTCACCTCTCAATGGTAGCTTGGGCTTGGGCAATGTCAGCTTGAAAACTTTAGGATTTACGGTGCTTGCCCTTGCCCTAGGTGGGGCTAGTAGTGGTGAACTTCTTCTTGTGCTCTCTGGGAGGCATTGTGTGATGAAGTGAGTGATGCAAAGTATGTGGAGTGAAGTGTGCAGACTCGTACAAATTTTGAGCGATTTCAGTGAAAAATGCGAAAATAAAAATGAGCTATGGAAAGAAGTTACCAAACACTGAACCTCCTTGCTGAAATCGATCTTCCCAATGCCTAGAGATGGCTCCCCAAGTTGTTCCTGAGCTAGTGACTGCACTTGTGCTGCCCGCGTCGAATTTGGGCTTCAAACCCCTCGTAAACGAGCCGTTAGGGCTTCCTTGCTACGATCGATTCGGTCAGAGATGGGGGCGGATAAGAGGATTAATGGAGGAGAGGGGTGGGAGTCATTTACGATAGTGTGTAGAGGATTTGGAGTGGTTGGAGGGAGTTGAGTCGGAGGAAATCGAAGAGGAGTCAAACTTTTCGAAGAAAGATCGCACAGATCAGGTCGTTTTGGGCCTCGGGGTATTTATAGGAGGGTGACATGGTCATGTCGATTGGGACAAATGATCGCGTCGTTCCTGTAGAACATGGAGAATTGGCTCGGAAAAACAGTGAGTTACGCGACCGCGTCAAGTTGATTAAATGGCCGCGTCGAATTGATGGAAAATAAGGCTAAACATTTGGATTCGACGCGGTCGTTTCGATTTAGTTCACACGACCACGTAGTATGGCTTGAAAATGAAGATAGACACGGTCGTTTCGATTGATGCAAAATGGCTGCATAGATCTTGCAGAAGTTAGAAGTTGGGCTCAATTAATAGAAAGGT
This sequence comes from Scilla litardierei, assembly GCA_030789695.1. Classification (NCBI taxonomy): domain Eukaryota; kingdom Viridiplantae; phylum Streptophyta; class Magnoliopsida; order Asparagales; family Asparagaceae; genus Scilla; species Scilla litardierei. The sequence goes on from CM061131.1 coordinate 141,770,319, forward strand.
ACGTAACCGCGTCGATTTGGTGACGCGGACGTGTGGAATTGGAAATAAGTCGAGCCAAGGATTTACCCCCATCGATGCGACCGTGTGGTTTATCCATGGAGTCACGTTGTTCACCACTTCTGCACTCATCCTCTCCCTCTTCATCTTCCCTCCACGCGGCTGTGTGGATTGGCACCACGCGACCATTTAGAATGCTTTTCCTGCTTTCCTTCTTCTTCATCCGACATCAAGACACTTAGTCAAATTATGGGGTTTTGGGGGCTTATTCAAAATAAAAACCTAAGCTAACCTAAACTAAAAATAAGATATAAATCCAGATATAAAAATGATATTAGAAACCCTTGGGTTGCCTCCCAAGAAGCGCTCATTTTAAGTCGTGAGCTCGACTCCCTATTTCTATGTCTTCATGGGGGCTTAAGGGCGGAGAAGTCTGGGATGTCCTCGTCTTCGTGCTTCTTCTCCATAATCAGCTTTAGCTTGCTCTCCTCAGTGTTCCTCAGCTCCTTGGGGTCTTGTTGGTGCGATCGTGGTGGCTTCTCCTTGAATTTTCCCCTAGAATCTTCCTTGGAGTCCTCCTCCGTCGTGTTTTCCACGAATTTCTCATCCTTCCTCAGCTCGTCGTCCGGGGCTCTTCATCATTGATTAGAAATAATCCCTCCAACATGGTCTCCTTGATTGCATCTTCAAGGAGGTCGACATGGTTCACGTAGTCATCCTTGATAGTCTAGTTTTAACCTTTATAATACTGCAAGCGCATGGTGTCGTCGTAGCACGTTACGGGTCATTCGCAGGGAGGCTAGGTGATCGAATACTATATCTATGTTGGGTTTATGGCTAGCTACGCTAATCGATTAGAGGCGGATAAAAATTTTACGGGGTTCAACATAGAAATGACTTGGAGATGCGTAAACAAAGAGGAATGATGAAGTAACAATAAGACGACAGCAACAAGAACAACAACAACAAATGGGAACAACAACAACAACAAAACAATAGCAATAAAATGTAGAGAAAGAGAACAAAGACTTATCTCATTAATCTTTAAGGGAAGTTTTCAGCTTCCTTTACAAACCAAAGAGAAAAGCTTCAAGAACCTATCTAAAAACTAATCAAAACCCTAAACTACTCCTAAATATCAATGGAACAGTAAACTAGGGCTAAAACGAGCCCAAAACACGGCTCTCCTCGTCAAGAATGGTGTCCTTCTCTATTTATACAAGCCCTATGAAGCTGAATGGGTCCCAGTGAGCCTGCTTGGAACAGCTACGTCATCAAAATGACACGGTTGCGTGGCTCTCTTTGCTTTGCTATAGGACTTGAGGGGAGAAGGGCCACACGACCGTATGAATTTTTTTCATACGGCCGCAACGATTTTTATAGATACGGCCGTTGGGTTTGTGCGTTTGTGTGCTCCTCACGCTTCTGAGTGACACGGCCGTACAGAGGGGACTCCGTACGGTCGTGTGGCTATTGTGGGTTTCCCAAGCTTTCCCAAGCTTCCAGCCTCAATCTACAAGCTTCAAGTGTAGACTCTTATCAATGCCTCTGCTGGCTTTAAACTCCAAGTGTGGCCTTTGATCATCTCTATTTGCCCCCAGATTGATGCCAAGCTGTAACGTCCCGCTCCCCAGGATACCCGGGAAGTACGAATTCGTCCTATGCTATACCAGAGTGGTAAGTGTTACGAAGAGAAATACAAAATAAACCAAAAGAACCAGCAGGCCACTGCACACATGCTGGGAATTACGCGTAATGCTCCAACCAAAAGTCAACACAAACAACACATGAATAACAGAGAAATAATTAAAAGACAATAATGGAAACTGATAGATTTTTATTTATACATCATCGATATTACATCATATCTTTCTTTACAGTATCCTCATGTACAAAACCTTATATACATCACGTTACCACTCTCACCAAACAAAACCCAAAAGGTACAATGCACTCTCACTCTCATCTCACTCACCAACCCCATTCTCAAGTACACAACCTTCACGTAAGCTTCATTACTCCAATTCCATGATACAGCTTCTGCTATTAAACCAGACCTAAAACCACAAGGTGGGACACGTCACAGCGTGACCCAGTAGGAAACCTAACTACCATAGGTAGGGACCAGTCTCAGGGTTGCTCTACACTACAAAGGTCTAACTACTGGTGACAATCATAATTATAGACTAATGCATAAAGTAAGGTAAAACTTCATAAGCATGTACTAAAATAAAGAACTGTATAACGTAAAACAGGTAATACTGCATATACTGAGCATAAATGAAAATACTACCGAACTGATTTGCATAAAGGAAACAGACATGTAATGAATGAACAATCCATAGATAATATATTAAGGGAACTTTTGAACATTACTCTTCAAAGACTTTTCAGTTATAAATGTGATTCGGAAAACCGAGTAAATCGTAGGACCTTAAGGAGCCGGATTTCACCCAGGGTGGGTGAAAAGTGGTACCTCAACTAGCGACACTGGCACTGGAGGAGCCTCTCGTAACTTTCCCTTACGGGAGTCAGACAAATCTCGGTTTTTCATATGACAAACGGAGAAAACCATCAATTACCACATGGTGCATCACGAGTACACCACCAGCCTCTCTAACTCTAGTCAACTCCCCCTTCAGGGAGTGACAAATCGAGGGAGAAATCTATCATCTGTCCGTTCCTTAACTCCTATAATTTACCCGTGTTTCCCCCAAACCTGTATCTGGAGTCTCACCCATTTTAGAATGGATCGAGAGCTCCAGACATTATCTCTCTGCCTCACTCTTAGTTTATGATTCAATTTCTCATTTTTATCATTTTGGCGGTCTAAATTACCACATCCACATCTTTTCATTTCTTTCATCATTATGCCGATGTTGTGTTTAAACGAACATCGCATCAATAATTTCGTAAAAGGGAACACCACAATACTTCATCTCTATCATTAGCACATTAATGCACAAAATAAACTACTATCATTTCCTCCACATTTAACAACATGAAATGAACATTACATGTGGCATAAAACTTTAGCATGACTATTAACATGAGCATCTTTTTAAGAAAATTGTGTGAAACATAATTTAAGTTCCAAGCATGGTATTAAACTCCTTAAGCATGGTGCTACCAACATAATCACATCAAAAGTTCTACTAACATAACCTAGCCATTGTTTTGAAGAATAAAGCATAACATGCATAGCGTAGGTTTTCTGGAAACAGCAGGACAGTCAGCTTCAGAGGCTGTTTTCTCCAAACTTTTAAACTAAACATAATTTTTACTCACATTGGAAGTTGTATATATGGTAGTGCTGAATTCACATATAAAATTTCATGCAAAGAGATGAACTAGGTGAGTTATGATGAATTGTTTGGTGAGACCTATCATAACTGTTTTCCAGACAAATTCTTAGAGTTGTAAAGATTTCTAATTTAAGTCAGGTTTTAGTTAGAATCTCGAAAATGTGGCCTAGATGAAAGTTGTAGAACAGGTTGATATCTTTTCAACGAGACCGAGAACACCAATTTTTATGGAGTGTGCAGTGACTGATATCTGTTTGGCCAAACTGTGTCTAGACTGGATAAAAATCAGACATATTGCAAAGAGAGAATTTTTACCCCTAATTACAATCCGAATTAACAAAAGTGCTCAGCATGAAAGTTAGAGATAATAGTCTAATCTGTTAGCCATGAAATTTTCAGTCACTTAACAGTTCTAAATTAAGAGATTTAAACTAAACAATGAGCATGACATTCTGTCCAAATTCCCAGCAACATCAAAATGGACCTCGATGGAGATGGAATTCTACACAATTCTAAGCCTAGTACCTAACTAGGATTGTTTGATAATCCTACCTTTTAATGTCATTCAAAAAAACACTTTGGCCATTCTTCTCCTTGTAGACCCCAACCTTTTTCTCTTCTTCTCAAACTCCTCCTTCAAATATTATTTGGAGTATGGTGTTAGTTTTGGCCTTGGTGAGTGAAGGATTTTGTAGTAGGTGTGAATATTGTTATGGAAGAAATTTCAATGGATGTTGGATTTGGTGGTGAAAGGGGAGGAGATGGTGGTGGAGTGGTGGAGCAAAGGGAGGATGAGAGATGAATTATGGAAGCATGAACAAAAAAATCTTCTTTTCTTTTTTTCTCTCCCATTTTTCTTTGAATTTTTCTTTGTTAATTCCCCTCTAAGCCACCTCAGGCTTCCCTAATTTCCTCTCCTTATGCCACCCTAGCTAATGTTAGGTGAAATCAACATGCTAATGCCACCTCACAAGTAGGAGGTGTATAATCATGGTAAATTAGGATGTCAATTTTAATTAAAGTAAGAATACTCCCATTATACTATGTATAGTTCACTAAATACAAGTATATTACCTTTTATACATCCTTTAACAATTCCAAAAGGTGTTATAAAATTCATTAAAAATAATCTTAATGTCATAAAAATTAAGGAAAATTATACCAAGCCTCCAAAATTTATACGCATATTTATACGACCAGGAAATATGTATCAATACATGTATATAAAGTTTGGGGTCATTACACCAGTTCCAAGTGCATCAGCTTTCTTCTCCATCACAAAGCTCCAGCTCTCATCTCCAATCTCATAGCTTCTCCACCTTCATCACAAAGCTTCAACTTCAGCAAATGATTAATACTTCAACTCCAAACTCCCAAGCTTCATCACTTGGCTCATGCTTCCAAGTTCCAGCTCCAAGTTTCTTCAGCTCTTCCAACTCACTTCAGCTCTTCCAAACTCAACGATAAGCTCGACAATGAATCACTCGAGCTCCAAAATAAAGAACTCAACCCACATGCATCAAACAAGCTCCAAAACACTCCAAATTCCGGGGAGACCGAAAGCGTAAAATGGAACAAAAAGAATAAAAACGGCACAGAAAGCGAGGCAGGGTCAAGTAAAATATGAATGAAATGAGGATGATATATATATATATATATATATATATATATATATATATATATATATATATATATATATATATAAACAACCTATCAAAATCCCCTAAGCTAAACTCTTCCTTGTCCTCGAGGAAGACGAAGAGAGAGCAAAGATTGGGGTATGCAAATGATGATATGATTTTCGAGGAGTTCACAAAATCGAGCAAACATACATGGAGAAGTAGGAAGTTCAAAATCACGGAAATATAAAGCACCATCTCCTCTCTATCAATAAGAATATAATCCTTGGACACGATTTTCAGCTCGAATCGTCAAATAATATACCACGCCATGAACGAGCTCAAAATCTAGAACATTTCCTCTAACCCGTCCTTAAGTCTTAAATAAGGGATTAAAGCTATGCAATGGTCGAAAAAGCGACAAATATGAGATAACAGGTCATTAATCCATCAAAGAAGCGGCACTCACAACACCTCAACTTTCCATGACTTGTGAGATCAACAAACTATTCATGCTTACAAAAAAAATTTCTTTTATTTGGATTCCAATTGGTCCGTGTAAGGACCATTGGGTCGATGACTCCTAAGTCAGACGTGTAGGAGGATATATGCCCATTAGGCGATTTATCCTAAGTGTACATCTTGTTTATATAACATATGGTGTCCATTATTCTAAGTATGAAATCGATTATATTATATACTTAGATAATGTCCATAGACTTATAGTTAGGTCCTTACGTGTCTAGATAAGATCTCGATTATGAGCAGTAAGCGACAGAATAGAAACGTAAGTCTTAAACGGTTCGTGGTCATGGATGTGTTGAGAACTGGATATCAACACATCGGATAGACCGCTGTGCCTTTGTCTTGCCTTAAGGTAATGATGATCTCATAGTCATTCGACTTGGTGAAGTCAGAGACGAGACATAGGTGCTCATTGGAGAATGAGTTCACTGAACGACCAACTTAGAGTTATTAAATGGTTAACTTTAACTAAATTGTCTACAATAACTCTAGGGTGATGATATGTAAGCTGGTGCTTAAGACCTGAAGTCATCTGTACGAACCTGTGAGTGAACAGTGTAGCTTAGACCTATGATATAGCTTCAAGGCTAGCCCTGCTGAAAGATCTTAGGTTGGGTTGCACCCGAAGCTCTCGAGGCGAGTAGATGACTAAGATGGGATTCGTCACTTCCGTTAAAGGGAAGTTAATGTCATAGGCTCAGTACGGTCTTTGTGTTAATCCTCGGCCGAGGTACGTTGTAACAAGTACAACGTAATTACAACTGAGACCGCCGTATACTGACCAATGTTTTCTAATAGGGTTGACAATAAACCATACCCTAAGCCAACAAGGGCACAGTCTTGACAAAGGGACTATAGCTAACGACATTCATCATTGACACAGCCAAAGTAAACCCAACGATGATTTTGGAAGTTTGCCTCGTTGACACGAGTCACAAAAGCTTTTCTTTTGAAAGGCAAGCTTAGGGAATCCTTTTATAGAATTTAGCTTGGATAGTTTGAAAAGTGTTCCAAAGTTCACATGACTAATCTGTGCGCCCTCTTTGTTCATGTGAATTTGGAATATCTAGGATATATATGTCCTTATGGCGTGTGCCGGAGAACAGCACGTTATTATTATCATTTCTTAAAATATGGCACATTCCTTTCTCAAAGCTAACTTTGTAACCCTTGTCACACAGTTGGCTTATTGAGATTAGATTGTGATTTAAGCCTTTAACAAGGTAAACATCACTTATAAGGGGTTTAGAGGGGTTACCAACTTTTCCAACACCGATGATGGTTCCGCTCTCGTTGCCTCCAAAGACTACTCGGTTTCCATTTTCAATGGGCACCACTTCGGATAACAACTGAGCTTTACCAGTCATGTGTTTTGAGCACCCGCTATCAAGTATCCACCTATCCTTGGAGCCAAATTTTGATTTGTTGCTCCTTTTGTTTTTCTTGAGTACCTGAAGTAAAAATATCGTATCATGGTACCCAAGGTCATTGGGTCCTAAGAGATTAGACCTTTGGAAACCAAGTCCAATTGGACTTAGACTTCCCAACATAGTCATCATTGTGCACAACATTCATGAAATAGGAATTAATATATGCTTGTTTCTCATGCATGCTTGTGTCCTTCGGGTCCCAAATAGTGAATTTCTTGGAAGCCCTTTTCCTATTGGGAACATGCATATTTTGTTGATTTCTACGTGGTGCATGTATTTTACGAGGAAGTGGCCTAGTGTATGCATGAGGTGGATAAGCATAGGGCACATGATGAAGTGGTGGTGGTAACATATGATACGGTGCATGATGGTAATCATTCATATAGTAGTGATGTGGGTGAACGTAAGCATGTGGGGCAATACGTGCGTGAGTGTGTCTCACTTGGTGTGCACGTGCTCGTGGACGTGGAGCATAGAAGTCATATATGTGTGAACAGGTGGAGTAGGAGGTGTGTTCCTACGTGGCATAGTATTGATGTACATAAATGCATGACCCTTCTTTGGAGGTCCACCCAATGTGTGTTTCTTTCCAAGAGGGGGTGTGTACCTAGTGGAAGTACCATTGGTAGATGAACTACCCATGGGGCGTTTACTCCCACTAGTTGAGGCATCGGAGGATGGCCTTACAAAGGTGGTGGAGGATTTGGATGAATTTTCCTTTTTATACACCAAACCAATACGATGATTGGCTGGAAGTAAGTCATTCAGAATATTATCCAAACGGTCCTTCCCTTTGTTGAATTTCTCAATTCAGCCTATTGTGGACTCATATTTCTCCGTGAGAGAAAGTATAGTGGTATCCAAAGTGGACACTTGAGTTGTGAGTTCACAAACACGGGACTTGAGATTCTCATTCTTAATACTCAAGGTTGAGTTTCGAGAAATTAAATCGGCTATCTCGTGTTCATCCGAATCCTCAAGGTTAACATGTTCAATTTGAGATTTGAGATTTACAATCTCAATTCTCAGGGCTTCAACAACGGTGTCGTTGTTGGTGATGATAGGCTTAGGTGTGGTTTGAAGACTAGTTAACTCATCTTTGATCTTAGTATATCTATTTACCAGTTTAGAATATTTAGACCAAATTTGCTCATTAGCTAATCTTAGGTCATCCATAGTTACCTCTTCACCTTCATCCTCGCTTTCATCTGAAGCGGTGTCTTGATCATGTTGCTCTCTTGCCATGAAGCACATGTGTGCTTTCTCCACTTGTTCATCATCTGACTCTCCACTTAAGGAGTCCTCTTCCGAATCGGTGAATGTGTCGATAAGCCCTTTCTTGTACTCCTTCTTGTACTTTCGTGACTTGTCGAACTTGGGTGCCTTCCACTTCTCCTTTTGTTTGTTAAGAGGACAATCTGCCTTGATGTGTCCTGGCTTATTGCATTTGAAACACAGAGGAGCAGAGACATTAGTAGAACTAACTTTAGATTTGTTCTTAAAATTACCTTTTCGGAAGAATCAGTTGAACTTCTTTGCCATGAGGGCCAAAGACTCCGTGTCCAACTCAGAGTCCGAATCTTCACTATCGGTAGGTGTGGTAGGGCGGCCTTGAAAGCAATCGCCTTCTTCTTCGGCTCTTCTTGCTTCAAGAACGCCTTCATCTTGTCCTGCATCTTGACCTTGCTGTCCTTTCGTACCTCATATGACATTAAAGTACCCATTAGTTGAACACCAGTGTATTTGGACATATCGTTACCTTCCTCGATAGCGTAGGTTCGCTTTTCCCAACTTGAAGGAAGTCCGTCGATGATCTTAGCGACTTTCTCTTCTTGGGTATAGGTCTTCCCAAGGGCTTCCAACTCGTTGGTTATATCCACGAAGCGAGCATAATACTCCTTAATTCTTTCACCCTGTTCCATGTGAAATAGCTCGAATTCTTTGTTAGCAACAGTGAGTTTAGAATGTTTTACCCTGCTCGTTCCTTCGTGTAGAATGAGGAGTTGGTTCCAAATCTGATATGACTCTTACAGCTGCATATCTTGTTGAAGTCTTCAGGCTCCAGTGCACATTTTAAGGCATTCATTGCCTTGGCATTGTTCACCTCCGCGACGACCTCCGCGGCAGTCCACTTCGTGAAGTCTTATTCAGTGGGCTCCACATACTCCGTCAATGTGGCTCTCCAGAGTGATGCACTCCAGAGGAAAGTTTCCATCCGGCATTTCCAGTACCCATAGTTGGTACCGTTGAAGTGAGGAGGCCTAGTTGAGGAGTGTCCTTCCATCACTGAGGAGGCTCCTTCACGATTCTTGAAGGTGTTGTAGTCGGAAGGTGGTCGAACGGCCTTGTTGTCGTTGTTTGTCATAGCTATGAACTTGGCTCTGATACCAAATGTAATTCCCTGGTAGCTACTGCACAAGTATTAGAGGGGGAGTGAATAGTACTTTAAAATAATTAAGAGTCTAATTCCTAATTATTGTGCAAACACAAACAACTATGCAGAATAAGAATAATAACAAGAACAAAAGCAACGCAAACAAGCGATGTAATGGGTTCAGATCCACCCAAGTCTCCCCGACTTGTTTCCGGTGATCCTACGTCCCAGACACCCGGATCCCCTCCGGATACTTGAGTTAGAATCCACTAACTCAAGGTTCCACTAAATAACTTCTTGTAGAAACTACTACAAGATCAAATAATACAACAATTTGAATCGTGACTCCCACAAACCGGGATCAAGAATATCTCTCACAAACCGAGAGAAAAACACCAACAATAGATTTAATGAAATAGAAATTTCTTACCACAAAATCCTATGCCTTGAGATACTTACGAATTAGGGCAAGGTAGGATTTTGAGAAAGAATGAGCACGAAACCCTAGCACCACCAAGATGAACATCATGAGATGGCTAGGGCAATGAAGGTGGTCGAGATTCAACCTCTCAAAAGATTGACCATACTAGATCTGAAAACCCTCTTTTATAAATTAGGTCACAAAGAGTGAGGGAGAGATTTTTCGAGATAGAGAGCTCTTAACAAATGATAATCGAATGATCGAAAATTAGATCTGAAATCCCACAGATAATAGACAAATTTCCTTGTTTGAAATGAATCAAACACATATGGAAAGAATCAAAACAGATCAAGAAAAGTCGTGGAAATAAATTCTCCAACGGCTGGAAAATTAAAGCTGTTTAATCGGTCTAAGAAGGATCACTGACCGATTAGTTTGAGAACTAGTCAGCCGGTGAACCTTCTTGGACCGACTAGATGGTTAACAGAGAATTCAGTGAAGTAAGGAGGATAAACTAGTCGTCTAAGAAGAAACATCAACCGACTAGTTTGACAACTAGTCGGTCGGTGAACCTTCTTGGACCGACTAATTGATCAACAGTAAACGGCTGAAAACACAAGTAAGACTAGTCGGTTCAAGAAGGATTTCCAATCGATTAGATTGACATCTAGTCGGTTGGTCCTTCTACTTGAATCAACTAAGATGCACGGAAAGTCAAACTAAGAAGCGATAAGCTATGGAAAACTTCCTAATGGCTTCTAAGACAATCCTAGAGATAAGATACGATATATAAGAAGATACCGAAGGCAAGTAATACTCAAGGCTTAACATTCTAGAAGTCAATGAAAATAAACAATACACACCATCTTCCAAAGCTTCAATATGAAGATTCTGAATCCCTCGACTTCAATAATACTCCTTGAACTTCAATGAAGCTTCAGGCACATCGTTCACGCACTCTAAAGAATTCTTGGGACGTCGCTTGAGATCTACACAGTAGTTTGGCGACGATCTTCATAACTGCGCTTAAAGATAATTAGTACCCAATATTTATGTTTGTTCATCATCAAAACCAAATCAGGGGAATCAATACTCAACACACCGATCCACATACACCCTCCCCACAAACCCTAAAACCCATCCCAGGGAGCTCGATGTCCTCAATTGGAAGCTAGGGGCTTGGAGCGATGAAATCGATAGTAAAGCCTATGATCCAAGTGCAAATCTCTTGAATTCACAGGAACTAAGGCTAATCGCTTGGGTAATCACTCTCCTCTCTTCAAAATTTTCATTTGCTCGTTAATTTTTGCTTAGATTTGGGGATTTCTTTGTTGTTGATGCTTCCGATCACAACACACCTCACATTCATCCCCACGTCACCACCTGCACATCCACTTCATCTTCACTAACTTCACATCTACCTCCACAACGAAACCCTTGTTCTTCATCACCACCCTCATTTCACGTACCCTCCCCACACAATTCCATCCACATCTGCATACACTCTCCACTCATAATCCCTTTACACCATACACTTCACTGATCATGTTTCAATGCTCCAAGCAAGGCCGTCCACCACCTCCCGACTCCCAACTGGGGAGATCCTCACGGAAGCACGCTTCCGATCGACCCTTCCCATCTACACAGCCTTCATCACCACCTCAACTGACCCCTCCACAGATAAACACTCTTGGGATCACATTTGCTTCTGAGGCCCAGAGGAATCACTTTGCCACCCTCTCTCGGCAGACCCTCCTCCCTACGAAATTCAAAGACATTCCTGCTCTCGATACACTAGGGGCAACCGAGGGAGTCACACGTCTATACACCAACATAAGGTGGCATGATTTCCTTAAGTTTAGAGCCCCGACCTATCATAGACTCACACTTGAGTTCCTTAGCTCCCTGAGGATCGAGTGTTCTACCATAGAGTTCAAGATGTTCGATACCGATTACGCACTTTCATTCGACACCATGAACTCTATTTTCCATTGGCATGCCGCCACGGCTGGGGCCTTCACCAACCATAGCAGCACCCACCCATCTTCCTTTAGTGCATGCCATTTTTGGAACTCGATTACTGGGTTGGGTCCCTTTCCTCGCACTGCATGCAAGGCTTTATGCATCATTCATCCATCCCTTCGTCTTGCCCACTGCATTCTTGTGAGCCCTCTCTTTTGCATAGAGGAGACTGGCACGGTCACACAATCTGAGCTCCTATTCTTGTGGGCCATGACACTACCTATAGTCCTCCATCCCATGGGGACTGGAACAACGGTCAGGGCCCCGAAGAAACTCATCCATACGGGCTCATGTTTGGCACATATGCTCTTAAAGATCGCCATGGCCCCCATAGGGAAGATTTGTTGTGGCAGTCTTATCACACTCATTGCCTACCAGCCTCCTCTCTCTATTGACCTAGATGATTGCACTGACCACATCCCTGGACCTCAATCCCTGGATATCACAATTTTAGGCCACATGCATATGATAAAGGTCAATTTGATGGGTCAAATTGTTTGGCTCTATGGGCCAGAGTGTGCTCCTTACACTACATTGCCAAATCCCTTGCACATACAAGTCACGGGGACTACACAGTGGGTATTCCCCCCAGATGATATCTTCCCTCTCCCTCCACAGCCAAACCCCCAGCCTGATCCTCAGCCATCCACCTCCACTCCACACACCACGATGGCTCTGGCCCATCTGGTCTTCCCCTCCTGATGATCATACATGTATCACCTTTTTGGAGCATCGTATGGATGCCTATGAGGCAACACAGAGCCAGATGATGAGATACGTTACTGAGATCCATCAGCACTTTTTCCCACCACCACCACCCCGCCACCCCCTGAGGATGACCCTTCCAGTTCATCTTCAGATCCTCCTCACATTCCTCTTCACCCTATCTTCACCCTAGCTTCACGCTAGCTTGGGGGAGACCTTTTATTTTTGTCACTCCCACTATACACTTTTGTCCTCACACTTCATTGATCACCATACATTGAGGACACTGCAAATTTTAACTTGGGGGAGTAGTGTTTGCACTTTTGTTTTTGTTTCCATTTTTCATTTTTTCCTCCACTTTTCCATGTTTATTTTTGCTTTCATGTCCATGCATCCTGCATCATGTTTCATTTTCTTTTATTTTCTTTCCTATCCATGTTCATGCATCATATTTCCATATATATGCATTCAAATTTTTTTTTGAAAAACTCAAAAAATCCAAAAATATTTGCATCACATCATGCATCTTGCATCATCCATCGCATCTTGTATTTACTTATTTCGAGGATTTTCGTGATTCGAGCTATTTATGCGTGGTTTCAAGTAGGAATTCATTTCCTATCTTTTACACCCAACTTCCTCGATGTCAGTTTGAATATGTTTCTAGGACAAGTTTTTAACCTCAGATCCCATCTAATATGCATGTTATAATCATTCTCATATTCCCTAGGATAGGAGTACTCAAAACCGACCTAAGCCTCCAAGAGATCCATTTTATGCATGAGCCGTAGGATTGATAGTTGAGTATGATGGTTTATAACCCATCGAGACTTGGATAGCAACATATTAGCGAGTACTGAGGACTGCCATCACCATGCTTATTCACGTCTTCCATTCAAAAAAAGAAAAAGAAAAAGAAAAAATATGTATATATGAGAGAAAAAATAAAGCACGCACCGTTTCCCCAGCAAAACTAAGTAACCGGATCCCCATGATGAAACCGTCGGGGCCTCGCGTAAAAAGTTTTAGCTTGGGGGAGTGCTTGAGAATAAGGATTTTGGTTGGTTCGAGCTAGTAGGTCCGAGGGGTCCTTCTTGGCCTGATGCCCTAAGGTCGTCTTGTAGGGGTTTTGTCGGACCCTCAGAGCTCGGATCTGTGTCAGTCCTAAGTCGGAAGGACCACATGGGCATAAAAAGCGCAGCGGAAAAACAAAACTAAGCTAGCTAAACAATTTAGCTAGGCTCTGAGAGAGCCAGAACCTAGCCCGATCTATGCCAACTTGGGGTGGATCTGATCACCCCAAGAGGGATCTATTCTACAGCGACAAAATTTAAATCTACACTAAAATTGCTTAACCACATACCCGGAATCTTGATCCTGGAGCGGGCAAGATGTACCACACCGTCTTCTGATGCTCCTCGTAGCCGAACCGCCGTGACTCGATCCACCCGAGCCGCCTCGCACCCTCGAATCGATCTGCCCGAGCCGACTCCCGCCTCCAAGCCGATCACACGCGGTAGAAAGTTTCACTTGATTAGACCCGCGTCTTAGACGTCTGGATCCGAATCCAAACCCCCTTCGTAGTCTTGCTAGGACTAGTCCGGAGAATAGGAAGAGAGAGAGAGAGAGAGAGAGAGAGAGAGAGAGAGAGAGAGAGAGAGAGAGAGAGAGAGAGAGAGAGAGAGAGAGAGAGAGAGAGTAGTTTAGTCCTAGATCGAGCTAGCTCAAATATCTGGAGCTACTCGATCGAGGACTTGGTGCATTTTCCAACGAAGAGAGCGCACCCCTATTTATACAGGGAGTCGGCACTCCTACTTTCGTTGTGAGCAATGTGGGACTATTGTAAAATTGAAGGGAATTTAATTAAGCTAATTTAGCTTAATTGAAGTTTAGTAAGCTTTTCATAAAAGCCAACTTCAACGAATTAATTCTCTTCATTCATTAAACTTTAGACACCAAATAAGCTATCAATTAGAAGGGCTTCGAATGGTGAACGCGTAGGAACAAACGACAATGAATTTTGACTTCGTTTGACCCCTCAAACAATTACCCAAAGATGGGCAAAAATCAATTTTCGTAGCCGTCATTTGGGGTTTCCAAAAAACCCTAAATCACTTAAGTTACGGGCGCGCCCACTAGACTTAGCAGGCGCGCCCGCCCAAGGCAGGGAGGGCGGGCGCACGCCCGCCGGGCAGCGGGCATGCGCCCGCTGCTGCAGCGGGCGTTCGTCCGCTGGAGCCAGCGGGCCATGCCCGTTTGCCCTTGCAGATGGGCTTGTTAGCCCAGTGCGTCTAACCCACTTTGCATTGGACTGTTTTCGCGTTTCTGGGCTCGTTTGAGCTCCGATTTGGACGCGGTTTGAACCTGTGTTTAGACCGGGACGATCCCGTCATCCAAGCAACCCTTTTCAATGTATTTGTTCCTACAAATATTGTCGTAACCAATTTACGACACGTTTAATCTTTGTTTGCATCAAATGCAACATTGTCCCTATTGCATTTACGACTTATTTTCATAACTAGCTTTGTGAATATCAACTATTCAATATCATCAAATGAATCTCTCTGAATTAATCTTCCTATTACTAAGACACGAACGCTACTCGGTGTGAGACCCTACAGCCTGACCTTATTACAGGTTGGGGCTCATAACCCCTAGACGACGGTCACACACGAGCAGTAGTTGTCGTCCCTGTTTCAAAATCATCATAACGTGATCGACCCATTGACAAAAGTATCATTGGGTTTACTTTGGCTGTGTTAGTGATGAATGCTGTTAGCTATAGTCACTTTGTCAAGACTGTGTCCCTGCTGGCCTAGGGTATGGTTTACTGTCAACCCTATTAGACAACATTGGTAAGTATACGACGGTCTTTGTTGTACTTATGTTGTACTTGTTACAACGTACCCCGGTCGAGGATTAACACAAAGACCGTACCGAGCCTGTGACACTAACTTTCCTTTAACGGAAGTGACGAATCCCATCTTAGTCATCTACTCGCCTCGAGAGCTTCGGGTGCAACCCAACCTAAGATCTTTCAACAGGCCTAGCCTCGAAGCTATATCATAGGTCTAAACTACACTTTTCACTCACAGGTTTGTACAGATGACTTCAGGTCTTAAGCACCAGCTTACCTATTATCACCCTAGAGTTATTATAGACAGTTTACTTAAAGTTAACCATTTAATAACTCTAAGTTGGTCGTTCAGTGAACTCATTCTCCAATGAGCACCTGTGTCTCGTCTCCGACTTTGCCCAGTCGAATGACTATGAGATCATCATTACCCTAAGATAAGACAATGGCACAGGGGTCTATCCGATGTGTTGATATCTAGTTCTCAACACATCTATGATCACGAACCGTTTAAGACTTATGTTTCTATTCTGTCGCTTACTACTCATAGTCGAGATCTTATCTGGATACGTAAGGACCTAACTATAAGTCTATGGACATTATCTAAGTATATAATATAATCGATTTCATACTTAGAATAATGGACACCGTATGTTATATGAACAAGACGTACACTTAGGATAAATCGCCTAATGGGCATATATCCTCCTACATCTCCCACTTGCACTTAGGCTATTTATCTCGGTATCTCATACCGTTATAGCATATCAGTCACTTTGACATTTATATGACAAACCTACGAGTGGATTTACTAACAAGTATCTATAATGCATTTTAATGGGTTATTAATTAATACATCTCTTGATCACACATGGTTGATCCTTTGAAAAATGATTTGTATCAATTTTTCCTTTCTTTGTATAGCTAACGATTAGCTTACACAATCTAGATGTAGGGTCTAACATTTCTATAAGTCAGTCTCAGCTCATTCCAATTTTCTTGTGTCAACATGTCAAGTACATGCTGACACCCTAAGTCTCTATATAGTCGATTAAATCAAAACGATTTTGATTCAATGTTTTACATAGATGATTCAAATAAGTTGGAATCCTTTTTACTTAGTCCGAGAAAACGGAACTAAGTATACGAACTAGCTCCCATTGACTTTAAGAATTACCTGGTTAAGTACTTCAATTATATACCTAAATCATATTTAGATTATATCCATGAAGACATAACCATTTGATATGTGCTTTAGATGGAATGTACTAGTGTCAGGTTGGGTTTGAGGAATGAGTCAAATCAAGATCGGTTTAAGGAATCTTAACATTGACTCACTCAATCAAACATCCTATACTGTACTTTTCCCTTAACTACATTTAATAATAACTCTTTAAAAATCAAATGTAGTATTAATCTTAATATGCGTATAATTGTGATTTACACACAATTTATATGTTCTTTGAACCTATACTTAACTATCGATTGACTATAACATTAAACCAGCTTCAAAACAACCAAAATTTTCTGAAGCTCTGCATCATAGTTCGAGAATTTTTGCAACCAACTCAGAAAACCACAATCAGAGAAATTTAAGCCAATCTCAATCAAATCTCAATTTCAACTGAAAGCACAATTTCCAAGACATTTATTCAAAACAACGGATTCATAAAAGATGAACCATAATATGTTTATCAAATAAACTTTGAGTGTTGGACACTCAATCATTGTTTTAACTTTTAAGGAATGATACATTTTATTCAACTAAAATTGAGTATCAGCTCCTTCTTCATGTCTCTCGAAGTCTTCGAACGGCCCCAGCAGCAACGATTGCTCAGATGCCGACCGTCCTCCGAACTTCTTCCAACTCCGCTTCATATCAGCCACCTGTATACATTACACATATGTCTTAGTATCTCATACTATGTGATTGGAAATAATTATGCTTTATTGATTTTGATTTGTTGTACCTGAGGTAGAGGCATCAGTATGCCCCTTCTTCTTTTCTGCAAGATAAATCTTGCAGTTCCTCTTCTAATGGCCAATCTTGTGGCAATGGAAGCACTCAGATTTTGACGGGGCCCCTTTGGTTTTTTTCTTCCCTTTCTTCACCTTAGCAGGTTGTGGGACCTGCCTCTTCTTACCCTTGCCTTTCGGCTGGTCTGAAGAAGCAGAGCCAACAACCAATGCAGTCAGTTTCTTCTCAATCTTCTCAAACTGCCTAAGCATATTGAGGAGACTAGGAAGATCTGTTTCAAGACTGTTCATTATGAAACCAGTAATGAAAGGCTTGAAGGTCGGGGTTAAAGACTTAAGGATAATGTCCACGGACATCTCATTGTCCAGGACAAAACCCAATTGGGCGGCGTCCTCCATGCACCCGGTCATCTTGATGACATGATCTTGTATGGGCCTTGCCTCCATCTTTGTGCCCCAGAGGTTTCTTGTGGCTTCAAACTTGGCAGCTCGAGACCGCTTGCCGTATAACTCTTGTGCATTCAGAAGCATACTTTGAACATCCAAATGTTCATGCTTCCTCTGCAGTTTGTTATTCATCGAAGCCAGAGTAAGGCACCTGGCCTTCTCTGCATCCCTCTGGTATAGCTTATAGGCTTCTTTTTCCTCGAAGGTCGCATCGTCATCAGGCTTCTCCAGAGCGTCCTCGAACAGCACGTATCCAATCCCGACTAGAGAAAGGACTAACTTAATGTTCCTAAGCCAGTCTTTATAGTTCGTTCCATCGAGCATGTTCTTCTCTACCATATATCTTAGACCTGAATCCATTCTGTAATTTTATAGATACTTTAGTCAGTATATGTTCGTTGTATAGTTTCAATGGTTTTTAATAAAACTATATTCTCCCACTAAATTTATTAAAGCCATAATAATAAACAGTTTATTATAAAGTAACATTTGTGAGAGAGGGACCGACTACCCTGCGTCTGATAACCTTGAGTGTGTCTCAACAAGCTGTCCGACTCTGCAGTCGATAGACGAACTTGTCGTCAATCATATTAATTATGATTCCATATCGTTATTACCCCTAGTCATTTGTGATTATGAGTGTGCTCATCCAAATCACAATGGCTAGCCTATTTTTACCCTTGTTTTTGTGTCTAGCCTGACTTGCCCCGTCGCTTGGTGTATGCACGACACGTCGGTTTGGGTCAGGTCTTAGACTACATCTTTGGTTAGACTTACGCCGGTGCTCGGTATAGGGATGAGACGACGGTTTGGGTCAAGTCAAGATGTTTATCAAGAAATCAGTTTCTATAAGATTGCCATGTCACAGCTTGAGTGTAGCTCAACAACCGTAACACGGGTCTTACAGTTGCCAACTCCTAAAACAAGGAGGGCTGCGATTTATCTTGAATAAGATTATTATTGTATTTGACTTAGTTATAGTCAATGGACTTACACAGTCATGATTCAACTCCTTGCGGTCTAGCCGACGCGACCAGGGAATTGACTAAGCCAGGACCACTCGGCCCCTAGTCTAGCTAGGGTGGTCCAGCAAACTTAGCCAAGCACATTGACCAACATCATGATCCATTGAAGGAGTTTCATCAATTCTATGTTCGTCCAACTACTAAATGGATTTTAATTAAAACTAGTTAATCCTTATCAACTCGTGGATCCTAAAATTCGAAATTTTATGGATTGGTTGAACAATTTTTATTGAGTCCTTATCAACTATAAGGTTCATACGTTCAACTATGCTACCCCAATCTAATTAGGATTTTAATAAGACAATAACAACATTTTTCAAAAATAGTCTTTTATGATAATCATCATTTAACCGATTTATTGCAATGATTGTCAATCAAAAAGGGACTACCCTAATCTGGTATTAGGTTTTGATGTTGTTTTCTTTATAAAAACGTAACATGTCACTAATCATTAAAATTTCATCTTATGAAAATTTTAATCCGTTAATGGCTAACCTAAAGGGTTCAAGAATATATTATTCAACATGTCCATTAAAACATAAACCAACTAATTTAACCGCATAAATTTGAAGGTTCATTTAGTGACATATAATGAAAGCTTGCAAGTTAAAATTATCTATAACATAATCGAACAACTTGCAACTCTTAAATTAAACATTTAAATAAAGCTTAAAGCTTAAAGCATTTTTATCACATAAAACTAGGTTTCATAAAATTATCAAATAATTTAAAAAAACCTAGGCTTTAAAATTTTAACGATACACTTAAAATATCGCATAAAGTAATCTTAAAACCAATATGTAATTTAAAAGAAACAAATTTATTATTACATCTTGTGAAAATAAAATTTTCTTTATATCACATATTCTTTAAAACAATTCTAAAACCCTTTTAAAATTATTTGAAATTAATTTAATAAACTTTCAGATAAAGCCCTAAAAAGATTTCAATCTTTATGCAACAAAAATATGAATTTTCAATATCATCGCATGAAATAAAATATTCCTTGTGTGGTACATAAACTTTATAATAATTTTAAATGTATGCTAAAAATTATTTTATCTTATAAAATAAAATTTAAAAACATTTAAACAAGAGAGACCTATTTAAATTTATCGCATAAAAATTTAAATCGTCCCAAAAAAAATTTTCATGTTGTAAAACAATTTTAAAACATAAAACATTATGTTAACATAAAGTTAAAATTGTTCGTATGTTTAAAACAAGCAATTAAAAGATTTAAAAACGTCGCTAAGATAGATCTACAAGCATAACCGTGGCTCTGATACCACTGTAGGGGTTTTGGCAGACCCTCAGAGCTCGAATCTGTGTCCGTCCTAAGTCGGACGGACCACAGGGGCATTAAGCGCAACAGAAAAACAAAACTAAGCTAGCTAAATAATTTAGCTAGGCTCTGAGAGAGCCAGAACCAAGCCCGATCTATGCCAACTTGGGGTGGATCTGACCACCCCAAGAGGGATCTATTTTACAACGACAAAATTTAAATCTACACTAAAATTGCTTAAACACATACCCAGAATCTTGACCCTGGAGCGGACAAGATGTAACACACCGTCTTCTGATGCTCCTCGTAGCCGAACCGCCTTGACTCGATCCACCCGAGCCGCCTCGCACCCTCGAACCGATCTGCCCGAGCCGACTCCCGCCTCCAAGCCGATCACACGCGGTAGAAAGTTTCACTTGAATAGACCCGCGTCTTAGACGTCTGGATCCGAATCCAAACCCCCTTCGTAGTCTTGCTAGGACTAGTCCGGAGAATAGGAAGAAGAGAGAGAGTGGTGGGCTCCGAAAATGTGCTCTCTCTCAAGCGCAAGAGTCCGTACAAGTAGTAAAATCTGGGAGTCCAGATGTCGAATCCACGGGAAGAAATCTGTTGCAACCACAATTCAAATCAAATAGAAATCCAACAACGAGAAACTAACCACTTCAATGATGATGGCGATGATGGTATGAAAGTACGTGATGGTGACGTGCGAACAATACGAATAATATCTATAAAAAGTACGCACATGGTATAGGTTCGTTAGGATCAATGATTCGTATTAATTTGGTTGACAAGTATAACGCAATGAATTCTCCTTTTGGGAGCAATTCACCGGAAAATACCCAATATAA
This sequence comes from Scilla litardierei, assembly GCA_030789695.1. NCBI lineage: Eukaryota > Viridiplantae > Streptophyta > Magnoliopsida > Asparagales > Asparagaceae > Scilla > Scilla litardierei. Next base: position 141,791,156 of record CM061131.1, read on the forward strand.
CTCAATGAATTCTCCTTTTGGGAGCAATTCGTGCGCTCTCGATTCAGCCACGTCGCTCGCCCGCGAATTCGAAATCGATTCGCAAGCGGGTTGCTTTATAGCCGTCCGATTGCGATCTCGCGGCTGCGAAAGAGCCGCGTCGCCCACTTCGTGACTGCCGTCAGATGTCGATCGGATGGATCCTGAAGCGCCATGTCACCCGCAAGTGCCAGCTCCTCATCGCTTCATCAGGGCTGATCGCAACCGTTCGATTGCGATCGAACGGTTGCAAACTCGCCCGCTTCGATACGCCTGTGGTTTTGCTGCCGTTGTGGACCGTCGGATCAGCATCCGACGGTCGAGATTTTTCCGCGTCGCCCCCTTGATCACGATCGTCGGATTGAGCGGGAGCGGTTAGGATGCTGCCACGTGTCACGTATTTCCCCGTATTTTCGTATTCTCGTGCGTATTTCTCCTTTTAAATAGTATTCTGCATTCAAAAATTCATAGTAATTAGCACAGATCTCAGAAAAATACAAATAAATAGTCGTTGGAATCGTGAGATCGAGACCAAGCTAGGAAAAATATAAAGAGTGCATAAATGCGTCGTTAAATGCTGTTTTATGCTCAAATAGTGTGTTTTCTCTAATAAATAAATGTGTAGAAAATACGTATGAATTATAGAACAATGTAGCATCACATGAGCACAAAATAGGGCTAAATGGGGGGTTAAATATATAATATTGAACCCGAATCACACCCCCAACTAGCGATTTGCTAGTCTCTAGCAAAAAGAGCGATTAATACGGATGATTAATAAAACAATAAATTCTATCAATCGCTTATGGCATGGCTCAATAATACGCATTCCAACATGATCTTGACCATCAATATACACATCCATGAACAAAATCAATCACATGATATTTTCTCTAATTTAGTATGAATAAATAACAAGCAAGCATCTTTTGCGCAAGCGAAAGTATAACACGTCGTTTTTCTCTAGTTTTCTTATTTCCAAGGAATTGGCCTATCAAAACAATCGTTCAAGACATGGGTATTGAAGTTGCTTAGTATATTCACCATTTCTTTTCTTTTATTCGTTCTGCGTAACGCGCATCAAGCAACATTCGCTGAAAAAAGTATAACTTGGATTGCTCCATCAAATGAGTGAGTTTCCTGTCAATGGCTCCCAAATCAGACGATAATAGGGCATTAGGCCAAAAAGGACCCCTCGGACTGTACTACTCGAGCCAACCAAGTTATTTATTAGTGACATACTTATTCATTCAATTTTCTTCATTCATTTTTCATCCATTTTTCTTTTCTTTTCTTTCTTTATTTTTTCTTTTGTAAGCAACTCAACACCCATTCTTTGAATATAAACATTAGTATCAAAGGCCAAATTCCTCTTCAACTTGAAGACTTTTCTAATAAATCGTGTGTACTTAAGCTTGTTCATCACTTTAGCATGCATGAAATAAATTCAAACTATTTCAAGATATTAATCATGGAAATTGAAAATTTTCATGAATAGCATATTAACGGTAATTCCATGAAGGAAAAATAATTTAATCAAGCCATAAACAATTTTTAGAACTCAGTTAATGCGTAATCATCCGTATTTGAGGCATATGAAGGAGTTTTAAAATGATGAGATTTGGTGATTTATTCTTCTCAAAAAAAATCCTAAGGTCTCATACACACCCCCCAACTAAAGATGGACATTATTCTCAATGTCGAAAGGGGTACGAGTTTATTCAAGCCAGCAACCTAGAAAGCATATAAAAATCTACACTACTGGAAAGAACACACCGTGATCAAATGGCAGGTCCTGAATCTTTAATTGTGGAGGAAGTTGTTCAATTTGCTCCTTGTGCTCCTCGGCGATTATTCTTCCTCCAAAAACTAATTTGGACCCCAGCAACACAACTCCAAGCATCTCTATAAGCTGTTTGCCAATGTCCTGCGAGAGATGAGTTATACCAGTCCAAATTAATTTAAGATTCCTTTCAACAAAAATATTCCAAATGTAGTCATCAAAATAGTTGAAATAAATTGAAGCGAGTTGACGACTACTCCCTGAAAGATATGCACTACCCTCAGTACGATGCTCAGTCATTGGGGAGAGGGATAAATGATTTTGGGACAAAACTGGAGGAGGGCATGGTTCTGACTCCATGGCGATAATCTCAAAACCCTTGTCCCTAGCTGTCTCCTCCTCTCGTTCATCCAAAATTGTTAGCTCGTCCTCTCTTTTGCACACACTTTCTGCCATGTGGATATTTTTATTCGTGTCATCAACGCGACATGGCTTGCTCGATTTTCCTGCAATAGAAGATAAAATCGTATTGGATTCTTGAAGTTGAATTTCAAAAGCATTACTTTCTTCTAGGCAAGTGGCAATCAAATTAAGATCTTCAATAGATTTTTGAATCTGCCGACTCCGAGCAAGGAAATTCTCCTGGAATTGATGGGATGTAGCCTCTTGTGTCTGAATAATCAGGTCAACTTCCTCTTTCAGGGATTGCAAAGGTACGTCTATGCTTTGCTCCCCTTGATCAAGGCACGAAGGCTCCGTTGAATCGCACTCTGAAGTCTCTTCCATGGTTTCTTCATTTTCTTGCAGAGACTCCATGTATTCCCACGCCTCTGTCGGCGTCATGCCTCCCAATAATTCCTGCAGCTGTGATTGTAGTCCATCTAGGAAGGACCACATAAGCTCTTCATTTGTGTACCCATGCTGCGGATAGCTCGATATTAGGTTTGTGAACCTTCTCCAGGCCTGAAAGAAAGTTTCACAGTCAGTTTGATTAAAATTAACAATTTTGAGCTTCTCCATCCTATGTTTGTGTGCATTAGCGTACCTTGCATCATACAGATTGTTTATGCAATAGAAGTTCATATATTCCATTTTTAAAAATTAAAAAAATAATAAAAATAAAAAAAAGTTTATGTACAGTAAAGTGGAAAGATCTCACCGAAGGTTCTCTGAATGAAATAAACCGTGGTAACAAACCATTCCTCCCCGGCAACGGCGCCAAAAACTTGGTGGGACCAAAAAGGTGCTCTCTCTCTCAAGCGCAAGAGTCCGTACAAGTAGTAAAATCTGGGAGTCCAGATGTCGAATCCACGGAAAGAAATCTGTTGAAACCACAATTCAAATCAAATAGAAATCCAACAACGAGAAACTAACCACTTCAATGATGATGGCGATGATGGTATGAAAGTACGTGATGGTGACGTGCGAACAATACGAACAATATCTATAAAAAGTACGCACATGGTATAGGTTTGTTAGGATCAATGATTCGTATTAATTTGGTTGACAAGTATAACACAATGAATTCTCCTTTTGGGAGCAATTCACCGGAAAATACCCAATATAACTCAATGAATTCTCCTTTTGGGAGCAATTCATCGGAAGATGCCCTTTTGGGGGTTAAATCACAATATTCAATGAGATCGTCGCTAAAGTTATAATACGATATGAAACTCTCTTTTGGAGAGATCAAAACTACGATATGAAACTCCCTTTTGGGGAGATCAAAACTCACCCTTTTGGGGCGATCATCAACTCAATCACTTCTTTTGGAAGATGAAAAAGACGATTTAATAACAAAGATTACAACTTTAACGACGTTTTAACGATTTAGCACAAGGAATACAACCAAACTAACACAAATCACATCCCCTAACTACTCCATACCATGCACAAATAAGAATTAGCTACTCATAATACAAGAATAAACAAGTTTCATAGCAAAATACATTGATCTAATAGCAAAATACGAAAGAAAACACCAAAATACGTGGTTTGAGTTAAAGAAAATATCACCAAATATCCTTGAAAAGACTTCAAAACTCTCTGGAAATAATAAAATAGCCTCTGGAATTTTACAGAATTTTGTGGTGGCGAAATACGGCTCCTAGAGCCTCCAATACGCTCAAAATACGCCAAAATCTGCTTGTATACGCCCAAAAAACCCTAGGAATACCTTATATAATAGGCATTGCGGGTTTGGGGGATTAACGGGTTTAAACCCACACCCAATAAAAACTTAAAACCCGATCCACCGTCGCATCAAATCTCAGCCGCTGGATCCATGCGGGATCGAACGTGGGGGAGCCACGTGTGCATCAAGATTCGCGCAAGACCCGCTCCGCTCTTCGATCGCCGTTCAGATCCACTTCAATCTGGGCCGTGGGATCGAGATCGTGCGCTCTCGATTCAGCCACGTCGCTCGCCCGCGAATTCGAATTCGATTCGCAAGCGGGTTGCTTTATAGCCGTCCGATTGCGATCTCGCGGCTGCGAAAGAGCCGCGTCGCCCACTTCGTGACTGCCGTCAGATGTCGATCGGATGGATCCTGAAGCGCCACCTCACCCGCAAGCGCCAGCTCCTCATCGCTTCATCAGGGCTGATCGCAACCGTTCGATTGTGATCGAACGGTTGCAAACTCGCCCGCTTCGATACGCCTGTGGTTTTGCTGCCGTTGTGGACCGTCGGATCAGCATCCGACGGTCGAGATTTTTCCGCGTCGCCCCCTTGATCACGATCGTCGGATTGAGCGGGAGCGGTTAGGATGCTGCCACGTGTCACGTATTTCCCCGTATTTTCGTATTCTCGTGCGTATTTCTCCTTTTAAATAGTATTCTGCATTCAAAAATTCATAGTAATTAGCACAGATCTCAGAAAAATACAAATAAATAGTCGTTGGAATCGTGAGATCGAGACCAAGCTAGGAAAAATATAAAGAGTGCAGAAATGCGTCGTTAAATGCTGTTTTGTGCTCAAATAGTGTGTTTTCTCTAATAAATAAATGTGTAGAAAATACGTATGAATTATAGAACAATGTAGCATCACATGAGCACAAAATAGGGCTAAATGGGGGGTTAAATATATAATATTGAACCCGAATCAGAGAGAGAGAGAATAGTTTAGTCGTAGATCGAGCTAGCTCAAATATCCGGAGCTACTCGATCAAGGACTTGGTGCATTTTCCAACGAAGAGAGCGCACCCCTATTTATATAGGGAGTCGGGACTCCTACTTTCGTTGTGAACAATGTGGGACTATTGTAAAATTGAAGGGAATTTAATTAAGCTAATTTAGCTTAATTGAAGTTTAGTAAGCTTTTCATAAAAGCCTACTTCAACGAATTAATTCTCTTCATTCATTAAACTTTAGACACCAAACAAGCTATCAATTCGAAGGGCTTCGAATGGTGAACACGTAGGAACCAACGTCAATGAATTTCGACTTCGTTTGACCCCTCAAACAATTGCCCAAAGATGGGCAAAAAATCAATTTTCGTAGCCGTCATTTGGGTTTCCAAAAAAACCCTAAATCACTTAGGTTGCGGGTGCGCCCGCTAGACTTAGCGGGCGTGCCCGCCCAAGGCAGGGAGGGCGGGCACACGCCCGCCGAGCAGCGGGCGTGCGCCCGCTGCAGCCAGCGGGCCGTGCCCGCTGTGCAGCGGGCGTTCGTCCACTGCAGCCAGCGGGCCGCACCTGTTTGCCCTTGCGGATGGGCTTGTTAGCCCAGTGCGTCTAACCCACTTTGCCTTGGACTGTTTTCGTGTTTCTGGGCTCGTTTAAGCTCCGATTTGGACGTGGTTTGAACCTGTGTTTAGACCGGGACGATCCTATCATCCAGGTAACCCTTTCTAATGTATTTGTTCCTACAAATATTGTCGTAATCAATTTACGACACGTTTAATCTTTGTTTGCATCAAATGCAACATTGTCCCTATTGCATTTACGACTTATTTTCACAACTAGCTTTGTGCATATCAACTATTCAATATCATCAAATGAATCTCTCTGAATTAATCTTCCTATTACTAAGACACGAACGCTACTCGGTGTGAAACCCTACAGCTTGACCTTACTACAGGTTTGGGCTCGTAACCCCTAGACGACGGTCACTACGAGCAGTAGTTGTCGTCCCTGTTTCAGGATCATTATAACGTGATCGACCCATTGAAAGCATATCCTCTAAACGGCCTCTAGAGCTTTTACATCTAGATCTTTTTGGGCCAACTAGAGTTGCTTCATTAGGGAATGCCTGATATGGACTTGTCATCGTTGATGACTTTTCTAGATTTACTTGGGTATTTACTTTAATTAATAAAAATGATACTTTTGAAAAGTTCACAGTATTTGTTAAGAAAGTACAAAATCTCATTGGAACCACCATTGTTACTATTCGTAGTGATCATGGAGGGGAATTTGAGAACAAGTCTTTCTCAAATTTCTGTGATGAAGTTGGTATTACTCACACCTTTTCTTTCCCTCGCGCACCCCCTCAAAATGGTGTTGTTGAGAGAAAGAATAGGACGCTCGTGGAATGTGCTCGCACTATGCTTGATGATAGCCAACTTGGCCATCAATTTTGGGCAGAAGCGGTACATACTGCTTGCTATGTGTTTAATAGGATTCTCTTGAGGCCCGGCACCAAACAAACTTGTTATGAATTGTTGTTTGGTAGGTTGCCTCAAGTTAAACATTTCAGAGTTTTTGGTGCAAAATGTTTTATCAAGAACACGTATGGTAGTCTGGACAAATTTGATCCAAGATCCGATGAGGGGATATTTGTTGGATATTCCTCCAGTAGCAAAGCCTACCGGATATACAACAAAAGAACCTCAACGATCGAGGAATCTCTTCATGTTTCATTTAATGAAAAATTTTTCCCTCCTAGAATTATCGATGACGATGATTCTATGGAAGTTGTTAGTGACTCTATTGGTAAATCTGATCCTATTGATTCTGTTGATACTAACTCTACTAATGACTCTTTTGAGAATGTTCCTAGTGACCAGGGTATTCCCAGACGGCTTCAAACAGTTCGTGACCATCCCCATGAGCAAGTCTTTGGCAACATACAAGATGGTGTCAAAACAAGATCTCAAGTCAACTTCTTCGCTCACTGTGCCTTTGTCTCCTCAGTGGAGCCAAAGAATATCAACGAGGCGTGCGAAGATAGTTCTTGGATCTTAGCCATGGAAGAGGAACTCATTCAGTTTGAGAGGAATGAGGTCTGGGAGCTAGTCCCATTGCCTTCGAAAAACCACAACGTTATAGGAAAGAAAAGGATTTTTAAGAACAAGACAGACGAGAACCAAAATGTCATACAGAACAAAGCCCGGTTAGTTGACAGACGAGAACCAAAATGTCATCCAGAACAAAGCCCGGTTAGTTGCTCAAGGCTACAGGCAAGAGGAAGGTATAGATTTCGAGGAATCTTTTGCACCTGTAGCTAGATTAGAATCTATTAGGTTGTTATTGTCATTTGCATGCCATAAAGATTTCAAACTTTTTCAAATGGACGTAAAAAGTGCGTTTTTAAACGGAGATGTCGTTGAGGAAGTTTATGTTTCTCAACCTCTGGGTTTTATAAATGAAAAATTTCCAAATCACGTTTTCAAACTTAAGAAAGCACTTTATGGTTTGAGACAAGCTCCTAGAGCTTGGTATGACCGCCTAGAGAACTTTCTTTTGGATTTGGGTTTCAAAATGTGTGAGGTTGACTCAACGCTTTTCGTTAAGTATGCAAAACATGACATTATTTTAGTTCAAATTTACGTAGATGATATTATTTTCGGTGCTACTAACTTCACTCTTTGCGAAGAGTTTTCTAATGTTATGAAGGACCAATTCGAGATGAGCCACATGTGTGAGCTCAAATATTTCTTAGGACTCCAAATCCGCCAAATGAACGATGGAATCTTCATCCACCAAACCAAGTACACGGTGGAGCTGCTAAAGTGATTTGGAATGGAGAATGCTTCTAGCAAGAAGACATCAATGAGCACTACTACACATCTCGATAAAGATACGGGCGGAAAAGATGTAGACATTCGTCTATATCGAGGTATGATAGGTAGTTTATTATATCTTACTGCTAATAGGCCAGATATAATGTTTGCAGTATGTGTCTGTGCTAGGTATCAATCACAACCTAAGGAAGCACACTTAATAGCGGTTAAACGTATTTTCCGTTATTTAAGTCATACACTCGACTACGGATTATTCTATCTAAAGTCTAGCACATATGAGTTAATCTCATATAGTGATGCAGATTATGCTGGATGCAAATCCGACATGAAAAGTACTAGTGGCACTTGCCATTTTATAGGAAATTCTCTTGTCTCTTGGTTTTCCAAGAAGCAGAATTCCGTATCACTTTCAACCACCGAGGCGGAATATATTGCCACCGGTGCTGCATGTGCACAGGTTCTTTGGATGAGACACACACTTAAAGACTTCAGTATAAACTGTGATACTTGCCCTATCATGGTGGACAACCTAAGTGCAATATGTCTCTCTAAGAATCCGGTACGCCACTCCCGTACCAAACACATAGATGTCCGTCAACATTTCCTAGATGATCACGTAGCTAAAAAGGACATCATTTTAGTGTACGTTGAAACCCAGAAGCAAATCGCCGATATTTTCACGAAACCACTCAAGGAGGATACCTTTGTGCGGTTACGTCGAGAATTGGGGATTATGGGTGAATCCGAGATTTAGGACTCATCCTTTATATGTGATCTTGCATCATAATGATATTCATTACTCCTGTTGTATCTGCTGTGATTTTATCACTTTATTGCTGGAGTTATGCTTGGTTTTTAAGATTTGCGTGACGGATTTATGATTTTCTGGTTTTATGGGGTGGTTGTTCTATTTTTTGATATATGATGTGATGTTGTATGTTGTGCACTTTAAACTGCTATCTGCTGATGATCGATACTTTTTGTTATCTGGATGTCTCATTGTTGCTGTATCTATATATGTGTATACATCCTGTTGCAGTTCGTTTCTGTGTGCACATGATACTTCGTTTTTGTTATTTTCTTCGTCGACTCTGTTGAATATATAGCTTTGTTTGTATGGAAACATGAGTTGTTTTCCATGCAATCAATTCGCTAAAAATGTTGATATTGGAGAGTATGTTCCTTTCATCAATACTTGGATTTGATTTTGTTTTTCATGATTTCTATTTTCGATTATGGTCTCTTTGGCACACTTTGATTTTGTTTTCGATGTTTTCCTTGGTGCCATTTGGGCCGTTGTCATTTTCTTCAACTCTCTTGTTTAGAATTTTTTTAGCCATAGTTATTGTCGTTGGCTTCATCCCGCTCTTTTTGGATAATGCCAAAGGGGGAGATAATTAATAATGACTATGTGCTAAATGATAATTTAAACAATTACTGTGAATCTAATTTCATATGTTAGATTCAGGGGGAGTGAAGATATAAAAATGGATTACGATCCCATATTTCAATAATTGGATCATGTTTTATACTTCTCTTTTCTGCTTGATGCTTATGTTTAATATTTAATATGGAACTAACGAGTCATCAATGCAGGGGGAGTAAGTAAATTTCATTTATCTCATTATTATTGTTTTATATTTATGTTGGTTTGTCATCACCAAGAAGGGGGAGAATGTTGAGTATTGATTCCCCTGATTTGGTTTTGATGATGAACAAACATAAATATTGGGTACTAATTATCTTTAAGCGCAGTTATGAAGATCGTCACCAAACTACTATGTAGATCTCAAGCGACGTCCCAAGACTTCTTTAGAGTGCGTGAACGATGTGCCTGAAGCTTCATTGAAGCTCAAGGAGTATTATTAAAGTCGAGGGATTCAGAATCTTCATATTGAAGCTTTGGAAGACGGTGTGTATTGTTTATTTTCATTGACTTCTAGAATGTTAAGCCTTGGGTATTACTTGCCTTCGATATCCTCTTATATATCGTATCTTATCTCTAGGATTGTCTTAGAAGCCATTAGGAAGTTTTTCATAGCTTATCGCTTCTTAGTTTGACTTTTCGTGCATCTTAGTTGGTTCAAGTATAAGGACCAACAGACTAGATGTCAATCTAATCGGTTGGAAATCCTTCTTGAACCGACTAGTCTTACTTGTGTTTTCAGCCGAGTTACTGTTGATAAATTAATCGGTCCAAGAAGGTTCACCGACCGACTAGTTGTCAAACTAGTCGGTTGATGTTTCTTCTTAGACCGACTAGTTTATCCTCCTTACTTCACTGAATTCCCTGTTAACCATCTAGTCGGTCCAAGAAGGTTCACCGACCGACTAGTTCTCAAACTAATCGGTCAGTGATCCTTCTTAGACCGATTAAACAGCTTTAATTTTCCAGCCGTTGGAGAATTTATTTCCACGACTTTTCTTGATCTGTTTTGATTCTTTCCATATGTGTTTGATTCGTTTCAAACAAGGAATTTTGTCTATTATCTGTGGGATTTCAGATCTAATTTTCGATCATTCGATTATCATTTGTTCAGAGCTCTCTATCTCGAAAAATCTCTCCCTCACTGTTTGTGACCTAATTTCTAAAGAGGGTTTTCAGATCTAGTGTGGTCAATCTTCTGAGAGGTTGAATCTCGACCACCTTCTTTGTCCTAGCCATCTCACGCTGTTCATCTTGGTGGTGCTAGGGTTTCGTGCTCGTTTTTTCTCAAAATCCTACCTTGCCCTAATTCGTAAGTATCTCAAGGCATAGGATTTTGTGGTAAGCAATTCCTATTTCATCAAATCTATTGTTGGTGTTTTTCTCTCGGTTTGTGAGAGATATTCGTGATCCCGATTTGTGGGAGTCACGATTCAAATTGTTGTAGTGTTTGATCTTGTAGTAGTTTCTACAAGAAGTTATTTAGTGGAACCTTGAGTTAGTGGATTCTAACTCAAGTATCCGGAGGGGATCCGGGTGTCTGGGACGTAGGATCATCGGGAACAAGTCGGGGAGACTTGGGTGGATCCGAACCCATTACATCGCTTGTTTGAGTTGCTTTTGTTCTTGTTATTATTATTATTCTGCATAGTTGTTTGTGTTTGCACAATAATTAGGAATTAGACTCTTAATTATTTTAAAGTACTATTCACCCCCCTCTAGTACTTGTGCAGTAGCTACCAGGGAATTACACGGTGCTGGGGGAGGAGATGATTTGGAGTGGTGGAGATGATGAAGTTTGGAGGAGAAAGATGGAGCAAGAGGAGATGAGATGAAGTCGAAGATGGGAGGAATAAGGATGTACTTTTGAAATGGAGTCGAGTGTTTGGTTCAACCGTATAAGAGGTATTAAATATGGGGGGTTGAAAATTATACGGTCAGGGCAACAAACCCAAAATTGATACAGTCGTGGCAATCGACTCGATACGGTCGTGGGAAGAAGAGGGGTCGTGACGCGGCCGCTTCAGAAGAATTCTAAACGGCAGCTAAAATTTTCGTAATTAGAGGGGATGACGCAGCCGTGTCGAACAAATTTTCGTGGCCGTGTAGACGTCTGTAAAAACCCTCAGTTTCCTCAATTTGTGCTGAGGGATTCGCGGCCGTTTGGATCAAATCCAAATGGCCGTGTAGATTTGTTGAGAGTGGTTTTTTTCTATTCCACTTGGCCAAGCTTCTCTTGCTCCCTCTTCTCGCTTGCTTGTTCCTTCTTCCCAGGCTCGTGACCCTAAGCTTCTTCCCAGGCCCAGGAATGAGAGATTGAAGTTTCTTCCTTAGACATCTCTCCTCACATTGCGCTTTTCTAGCTCCCTTGGCTCTATTCCCTATCTCAATGTGATGAAGATGCATAGCTTTCATTAGGCTACATCATACAAATAAAAAGATTAGCTAAATGCTTAGGCACCAAGATGGGATGATTTCTCATCTAATAGAAAGAATTAGGCTTAAGAGAATTGAGACAGGGAGTCAGGAGCCAAGTAAATTTGCAAAGCTGGGACATATGGTATCTAGAATTTTGGGGCACGCTGATGTGTCCATATTTTCCATGTTTTTACAGCATCATTTCATCTCATTCCATATCATATTCGCCTCCGAAATTCATTTTTATATATTAATATGCTCCTAACGCCATATTCAAGTTTTTACATAGATTTGTGTATTTTCAGGGATTTTGGAGCGAATCGGAGCTGATTCGGGACATGGACACATCCAGCGCGTCAAAGACGTCACTGGCAAGGCTCCGTGGGAGTTTGCCGCAGTTTAGAAGAAGATCGGAGGAGAGGATGAGAAGCGAGCGAGAAAAACTAAGAAAATACCATCAGCCTAGTTAGTTTCCCAGGTACTCGGTCCGAGTAGCTTACAGCTACTCGGCCGAGCTGACACGCGGATACAACACATGAAACAGACCAGCCCACTCGATCGAGCAGCTAGGTGACTCGACCCGAGTTGACATCCCCTGCTACTCGACCGAGTAGGGGGCTACTCGTCCGAGTAGCCTGCATCAGAAACAAGCAAGCAGCAGCCCGGCCAGAGAGTTGACTCGACCGAGTAGCCACCTGCTCGGTCGAGTAACCGACACGCCCAAGCGACATGTGGGCCCAACTTTCCAGATTTCTGAGAATTATTTTATGGGGTTCTACCCTTGTATATTAGACAATTCCTTTGATTTTTTAGACATGGAATGTTTTAGTGTAAGTTTTAGAATTAATTAAGAGTTTTGAAACTAGGTTTTGATTTTTGAGCAAAGACTTGATTTTTGTTACGTTCTCTGGCTTGGAATCTATTGGATCTTAATTCTCTGTGACCTGCTGTCAATCTACATTGATTTTGATACGTATTCCTATCTTTTATATGCTTTTGATTACTGCGATGAATTCCATGGTAAAAATCCAATCTTTCCTTACTTTTTCCGCCATGTGTGAGTAGTTCTATCTAGGGCTAATGGATTAGTCCTAGGATCTTAGGAAAAAGATGCGAAGTTAGGATTTTTAGGTTGCATTGGACATAAAAAGGGGGAGTATTTTGGTTGATCTAGCAAAATCCCTAGGAGAACTCGTACTGAGATCGTGCCCACGGTCGGTGGAATGGATTAGCTAAGTAGTATCTTATGGATTTAATTAGGGAGTTAGTGGATTCAACCGAGGCTTGTGACCATGCCCGGCTCGTGTCTTGATGGGATCCACCGACGAATTATACCACTAATTGACGGATACCGCCATTGCGTCAATGAGAGCCACCAAAATACCTCGACGCTCTAACCCACGAGAGTGGTACGAGTTGAGAGCATTCGACCCACGAGGGTGGTGAGATTATTGTAAATCCTTAGTGCACATATCGTATGCATCTATCGCTAGAACGGGGTGAATACGGTATGTTAGACTCATGAAGCCTAGACACTTGAGTTCACTTCCTTGGTGCTATAATCCCCCAATAAAACCGATGCAACGTAGAAGTCCTAATCTAACATCGACCTCCGACAGTCCTAGTGGTGAGTCCTAATGCCCTAGTCTCTTTATATTAATCAAACATCACCAACCAACAAATCATTCAAACCGACTGTTACCTCTTTCTGAGATTTAGAAATAACTTGAGATCAATATATCGCTACTTTCCCTGTGGAATCGATATCTTTTATATTATAACTTGACACCGTCCGCTTGCGTTCGTTAGCCCAGAATCGATACGTAGGAACCATTCAACGCCTGGCATTAGTGACACTGCCAGGTGGCTTTTGGGTGTTTGTTCCAGGTGCATCAAGTTTTTGACGCCATTGCCGGGGATTGTACGGTGTTACTTAGGCTATTTTTATTTTGAAGAAACTGTTAGCAAATCTTACCATCTCTTGTCTTTCCATCCTTTTATTCTCTTTTATTATTTTGCTACTCATGGTATTCTTCTGAGTTTTTTGTTTTGCATGATTACTCGCTTCAGAAGCATTGACAAGGAATTACTTTTTGATCCCGAGATCGAAAAAACCGCACAAACACTCAGAGCTTTGACAAGGGGTCAAATATCTTCGATCCGATGGCGGAGCGTACCACCACTCCGCCTCGTACTGGGTCCATCAGGGACCATATGAAGCCAAGCTATAGGACCCGAATCATCATAATTTGAATTGAAGACCTATAGCTTTGAATTGAAGACCGGGTTAATAATTTGATGCAGCAGGATCCCTTCCATGTGCATCCACATGAGAACCCGAATCATCATATTGATTCTTTCTTGGTAATGTGCGACACGTTCAAGGTTAAGGATGTAAGCGACGATGCTATCAAACTTAGGCTCTTTCCTTTTACTTTGAGGGACAAGGCCTCATACTGGTTGTGTGCTCATCCTTCCAGCCACTTCACCACTTGGGAGCAACTGGCTCTAGCATTCATGGATAAATTTTGCCCACCGTCCAAAACGGTGAGGATTCGAGGTGCCATCTCCAACTTCAAGCAATTGCCCAAGAGTCCCTTTATGAAGCTTGGAAGAGGTTTAAGGATCTCCAGCACCAATGTCCACATCACGGAATCCCAGCTTGGGATCTAGTTTAGAGTTTCTACAACAGGCTCCAGCCGAGCACAAAAATGATCATAGATGCCGCCGCACAAGGCGTCCTTTTGGATAAATCGCCTGAAGAAGCCAAATCTCTACTGGAGCACATGGCTACAAACAACCAACAATGGAGAGAGGAGCGCTCCATCATTAAGAATCCCGTGATAAAAATTGTTAGTCATCTTGATACTCACATTGAAACTCTTTGTAAGCAAGTAGCAAGAATTGAACAATGGTTGGATTCTATTCCAGCCACCTCTGGCGCTCCAGCCTACTCTACCCATGAAGAATATCCAGAGCAAGGCTATGTCCATAATGAGGGATCATATGATGGAGCTGACATGCCACCTGAGTAGGCACGTTTTGTGCAAGGAGATGGACGGAACCGGTGACAATATCTGACGGCAAGGAATCACCCCAGACTATCTTACAGGGATCCAAATAGAGGGCTGCACCCTCTGCAGTTTCAAAAGCCGCCTCAACCACCTCCCCAACAACAAGGGCCGCAACAACAGAATGGGTTTAAGCTATCTGGGCCCTACAGACCGCCAGGTTACTTCAATCACCCCCTCCACAACAATATGCACCGGCACCACCAAGGCCCAACTTAGAGGCCACGTTGGAAGCATTCATGAGTGGACAAACCAAGTTCAACAATGACACCACCGCTTAATTCAAGAATATTAATACCTCCCTTGATGAGCTTAAGGGTCAGATGTCTCAACTCTTGAAGACGCAAGTAAGACTGCCCTCACAACCAAAGCCCAACGCTAGGGCTCAAGCAAATGCAGTAGTTGCCATCACCACCCGAGGAGGAAAGAAAATCGACACTGTAATGGTGCCGGTTTCTAGCAGGGTAATCCAAGAACCGATAGTGCAAGCTCAAAATGAAGATGTTCCTATTGGCAATAACAAGGAAAAGGCTATTGACGAGCCTATTATTATTGGAGAGAGGGAGGCGTCGCCCGCTGCCTTTCCCACCACTACCACTGCACCAGAGTATAGCATCACTACTTCCAACAACGCTACTCCAAAAGAGCCGCCAAAGAAAGGGCAAGTTGACCTCCTCCACTATATCCCCAGAGATTAGCATTAGCGAAGATGGAAAAGAAGTATGCTAAGTTCATGGAGCTCCTTAAAGGTATTCAACTAAACATTCGTTTCATGGATGCTATAACAGAGATTCCCACCGCATGCAAAATTTTTGAAAGAACTCATTATGGTGAAGCGAAAACATGAGGATGTAAAGCTTTTAGAGGATTCCACATCAATTATTAAGAATCATCTTCCGAAGAAGTTACCGGATCCCGATAACTTCACGGTGCAGTGCTCCATCGGCGGCACCACTATTAGCCGGGCTTTGATAGACTTGGGAGCAAGCATCAACTTCATGCCGCTTTCCATTTTCAAGAGGCTACATACCGAAACGGAGCTTGAGCCAACCGACATGTCTATCCAATTGGCGGACCACTCCATCACGTATCCGGTGGGGATAGCACGGGACATCATTTTGCAGATACCGCCCGGACTTTGCATACCGGTGGATTTCATCATCATGGATATGCCAGAAAAAGGGAGCTCTCAGCTCATATTGGGCCGTCCGTTCATGGCGATGGCCGGAGTGCTAATAGATTTTCGTGAGGGAACACTTTCTATGAATGTAGGCAATATAGAAGTGGAATTTCATCTACAAAAGCCTATAAGGGAACATACCCCTCAAGGAGATGTGAGCTACCTAGAGCTCTTGGAAGATAATGCCACAAATGACTATGCCATGGAAGATTTCACCAAGGATCCGGTGAAATTAAGCATTGATGATGACTGCGACGTCATACATAACAAGGCGGTAGCCACCTATCTACGCGTACTCGACGAGGAGGATCCGGACAATTCATTGCACCACCTAAAGCCGGGAGCTACAATACTTATGGCCGAGGAGAGCGACCTTGAAGATGCGCGCCAAATACCACCTCATGGGATCATCGGTAAACATGACAGACGCATCTCATATGCGCCCAGTATTCATTGAAAATCTTGAGGGAGTCGAGCATATGACTTAAAACAAGCGCCTATCGGGAGGCAACCCGATCTTCTATCTCTTGGCTTTTGTTTTTCACTTTTTTCGTTTTGCTTTTCTTATTCAAAACTAAACAAATACGTATTTGCTTCTATTAAAATACAAAACATAAAAAGCTGACGAGTTCTTTCTTTTTCAGGTTGAACGATGAGGAGAGCGTGCCACACGATGAATTAAAGACAAAGGTGTAATGCCCTACAAGCTACTGCACAAGTACTAGAGGGGGGGGGGGGGGGTGAATAGTACTTTAAAAATAACAAGGGGTATAATTCCTAATTATAATGCAAACAACTACCAAATCAATTTGCGGAAGCTTAAATTGAAGACAACAACAAAATTAACAATGCTAACAAGAGATGTTACTGGGTTCGAATCCACCCAAGTCTCCCCGACTTGTTCCCGGTGATCCTACGTCCCAACCACCCGGATCCCCTCCGGATACTTGAGTTAGAAACCCTAACTCAAGGTTTCCACTATGAAATACTTGTGAAAAACCTCCACAAGTCAAATCATACAAAATGTAATTTGTGACTCCCACAACCCGGGATCACAACCACACTCTCACAACCGAGAGTGAAACTTACAAATCAAATATGAAATGAAATAAGAAAACTTCTTACCGAACAAAATACCTATGCCTTGAGTATTGCTTACGAATTAGGGCAAGGATGATTTTGAGGAAGAAGTGGCACCAAACCCTAGCTCCAAGATGTAGATCAGCGATGGAGAGCTTTGGGGAAGTTGGTGACCTAGAATCAAGCACTTGGCTTGGAAGGCTTCACACTCAATGAATCTCTCTTTGGAAGTAAGAGTGAGGAGAGATTATTGAATGGAAAGAATGAGCTTTGAATGAGCTTGGAATGAATTCTCTTGATCTCTAAACTTGCAATAATATCAGCCTTGGCAGCAATGAATGCAGCCCATCAAGTATATATAGGATAGAGGAGAGAGAGAAAGAAATTCGAGTCATTAAATGCTCCAACGGCTCTTTTCTGAACCCAACTAGTCGGTCAAAGAACAACCACCGACCGACTAGTTCATCAACTAGTCGGTCGGTCAATTAACGTAAACCGACTAATGGGTAAACTGAGAAAAGATCAAAGTACAGACTAAGGAACTAGTCGGTCTAAGAAGAGTAGCTGACCGACTAGTTTCACAACTAGTCGGTCGGTTATTCAACGTAGACCGACTAATAAATAAAACTGAAGTCTGGGCTAAAATAGACTTAGTCGGTCCAAGAACAAAAGTTGACCGACTAATTCACCAACTAGTCGGTCACTAAATGAACATAGACCGACTAACAATAAACAGTAAGTATGGTGAAAAATTGGCTTGTACAGTAAACTAAACTAGTCGGTCTAAGAAGGAAAGTTGACCGACTAGTTCATCAACTAGTCGATCGATCAATGAACACAGACCGACTAATGATAAACAGTAGCTTAGGTTCAAATGTGCATGTACAGGGAAAGCTCAACTAGTCGGTCACAGAAGCATCACTGACCGACTAGTTCACAAACTAGTCGGTCGGTGAGTCAACTTAGACCGACTAACTGTAAACAGTAAAGAGCTAAGAATTAACTGACTGAAACTAGTTGGTCCAAGAAGCTTGGCTGACCGACTAGATCACCATCTAGTCGGTCAGTTCTTCTTCTTGAACCAACTAACATGCACAAGAAGTCGCGAATCGAAGCGCGATGCTTCGGGAAGGATTGTATGGACTTCTACTAAGATCCTAGAGCTAAGATATGAGCGTTATGAAGAATTAAAACGTAAGACCTACTCAAGGCTTAACATTCTACGAAAGAAGCTTAAAGACTATAAATTAAACTTGACGATACCGTCTTCAATAGCTTCAATCGAATCTTCATGACTTC
Source organism: Scilla litardierei (assembly GCA_030789695.1). Taxonomy (NCBI): domain Eukaryota; kingdom Viridiplantae; phylum Streptophyta; class Magnoliopsida; order Asparagales; family Asparagaceae; genus Scilla; species Scilla litardierei. Next base: position 141,809,392 of record CM061131.1, read on the forward strand.
TAAATAGGTCCATAAGCTTCAACGAAGCTTTAGGCATACGATCACGTGCTTTGAGAAGTCTTGAGACGTCGTAATTGATATTCATGTGAATTTGGCGACGATCTCCATAACTGCGCTCACAAAGTGTTAGTTCACATTATATTTATGTTTGTTCATCAGCCAAAACCAAATCCGGGGAGTCCAATATCCAACATTCTCCCCCTTTTTGGTGATGACAAACCAACATAAATAATAATCAAAAATAATAATTCAAATGAAATTTACTTACTCCCCCTGCAATGATGACACGTTAATTCCAATTTAAACAAAAATAATACGCATCAAGCAGACGAGTGAAGTATATTAAATGAGAATCGATTATTGAATTATTGAATACCAAATGAAGGTTATTGAAATATCGTATTTGAAAATCCATTTATATATCTTAACTCCCCCTGAATCTAACACATCAAGTTAGATTCTTGGAAAAATGCTCTAAATTTTCATTTAGCACATCGTTATTATTATATCTCTCCCCCTTTGGCATAAGCAAAAAGAGCGGGAGGATAACAACGACAACAACAATGGCCTCAAATTAAAAGCACGGGAGTCGTAGAATACGACGATGGTTCAAGTGACACCAAAGAGAAAATACGAATAGAATCAAGGCGTGTCAATGAAACCAAAGTCGAAAATCGTAAAACGAGCTCATCAAAACTCAAATCAATATTACGGATTGAGTTATGGAATATACTCTCCAATATCAACATTCTTGGTTAATTTAGTGCATGGAAAACAATTCTATTTTTTTCATAGAAGAAATTTCTATTAAACCAAGTTATTGTCGTCGAGCGACGAAATCAGACATCAGAGACATAACGAATTAAAAATTGCACAATAGAATGAGATGTCACCTGCGATGTATATATATATATATATATAAAGTATGAAGCAGAGAACATTATCGACATACAAAACATCGATCGACTGATCGGTGCACAAAAAATACATCATCATATCACAGATATCGGAGTGTCAACAAAAATACACCATCATCAAAAGACATCCAAACACATCATCAAAAATATCAAAAAGACATCAAAATGACCCAAAATACATAGCCACCCACACTATCCTACCCAACATCTCTCACAACTAGATATATCATCCAATAAGTATTAGGAGAGGCCTCGAAGAAACTCAAGAGGCAGCGGGAGGATCAGAAGCAACTGCAGGCTCAGCAGGAGCAGAGGTGGTGACTGGATCAGCAGGAACGTCCGAAAGATCAGCAGGAGCGACGGTAGAAGTGGCAACCTCTGGAGCAGCAACCGTAGTGGCCTCGGGAGCACCAGTCGGAGTATCCACCATAGGAGTGGCGGCAACAGGTGTGCTCTCGGGGGCACCAGCAGACGAAGCAGCAACAGCAGCACCGGAAGAGGAAGCACCAACAGCAGTACTAGAAGGGCCCTCGGGGGCACGAGTCGAAGCACGACAAAGCTCCTCAACGTCCTCCTCAGCCAACTCATCCAACTCCTCATCCTCAGACACAGAAGGAGGAAGCTCAACACCCATCAGACGAGCCATACGGCAAACTACCTCCTCGGTACGAGCCAAGCGAGACTCGTGACGACGAAGTAACCGTACGACATCATCCAGGGTGGCAGAGGGAGCAGCAGAGGCACTGGCAGAGGCAGGGGCAGACGTTGAAGGTGTCGTCCTCTGAACGTGACGAAGCGCCGCAAGAGATTTCTTGACGGCCGTCGTGTTCAGGGGAGGACCAAGGGGACGCTCATCGTCACGAGGCAACGTGACACGGAAGTGACGAAACACGAGGGTCAACAAGCAAGGAAATGGGATATGAGCCGATTTAGAGGACTTGCGAATACACTCGAAAGAATCAATCTTATCGAGTATAATGCGAGCCCAATTAATCGAGCTCCCCATGAATATAGCATAGATAAGCTTCAGAAAGGGCTGGGACGGTAAAGATGAGGAGCCGTACTTGGGAAGCAAGCACGACTTCAGAATCAAGTTTAGGACACATGCATTCGGCTTGAAAGATTTAGATGGCACGCCAATCATGGCAGGAGGGATCTGATGGAAAATCTCAGAGAGGACGGTCTGATCTAAGGAAGAAATATCGTCAACAGAGATATCAGATAGGAGGAGGCCAGACGAAGAGATACCCAAAATCTCTCCTAAGATTTCCGCTGTGAGGACTATAGGGGTCCCCAAAACGGTCGTCTCAACAGAGTGGGTCTCATCGTACTGACCCCGGATCCTATTCGCATAGAAAAGCTTTACTAATCTAGGTAGGGGTGAGGATTCGCCTTCGGGTCATATCGAAGGTAATCGAGGAGACCCGACGACGAGAGAAGATCAGCTAACCCTAGGAAGTCGCTAAACTGGACGAAATGCTCCAGAAGCAGCGGGCAATGTTCGATACGGTTGTAAGCCGCTAGACACATAGGGTCGTCGCGACACAACGAAATATCGACACCACCCACCGGCATCAGACCCTTTCCCTTAGGCTTACGGGTAGACGTACGAGGGTGGGTGCTAGACTCAGGATGAGTAGGAGGAGAGGGTTCCCTATGAGTCTCTGTGTAACGACTGCTTTTCATGTATCTGGATTTTATATATTATAATATATGTTTTGGTGGATTTTCTCCTCTGTGTGGTTTTCGTCTCCGTAGGTTTCATTTTCGATCGATTCGTCGTATTTTCTCGCTTTTTCCTTAGGATTGTCGATTTCGAAGTAAGTCATTCGTGACGGACTTCACAACGGTCGTATCTTACTGTTAGATCAAGCCTAGGAGTCTTAGGAATCGATCCCGGGGCCCCGCGCTCCGTATCGGTACTTTTCTGTGCTCATTAGCCGGTGTAAGAAGGGCCACCGACTGACTAGATGACGATCCAGTCGGTCGGCAATCCTTCTTGGACCGACTAGTTAGCTTTCTAAATTTCTCAGGAGTTAATGTTTATCATTAGTCGGTCTAAGAACGTTGGTTGACCGACTAGGTTGCAAACTAGTCGGTCAGCAATGCTTCTTGAACCGACTAACTCATCAAATTATTTTTGTATCAGTTACTGTTTACTCTTAGTCGGTCTAAGAGCGTTCATCGACTGACTAGATTCGAAACTAGTCGGTCAGTACTTGTTCATGGACCGACTAACTCTAGAATCCTATTTTCGTTCAGGAGTTACTGTTTACACTTAGTCGGTCTGCGTTGGTCGACCGACCGACTAGTTGCCAAACTAGTCGGTCAGTGGTTGCTCTTTGACCGACTAACCAGTGTTAAAACCCTAATTTCTGGGCAGCCGCCAGCCTAGCCTATTTAAACCCAACCCATTCGACTTCTTCTTCTCCAACACGACCCAAAACCCTAAAAACTTCCCCCTTCAGCCCCCAACTTCTCCAAGCTTCATCCCTCCATTCTAAGCCCTAAATCCATCATCCAATCCATCCATTCACTCATTCCACCTCCCATCTTCCCCAAATCTCCATCGAAATCCATCAAAACCCCCAAATCCCCCAAAACCCTAGTTTCCCCAAACTTCTCCAATCTCTTCCAGATCTGATCCTAGGGTTCTCCGGAGTGTTTCTTCCGTCTCCTCTTGGTAAGAAATCGTTCTACCGTTGTTTTCATAACTTATTTATAATTTTATGAAAACCCTAATTAATTTCATGTTGTTTGTTGAATGTCCCCCAAAACAGCGATTTCCCCCGTAGATAGCATCCGTGTGACGAAGTGATCGTCGATCCCCGGTGCTAGGCAAGTGAAACTTGCCACTTAGGGTTTGGGCCATGTTTTAGGCCATTTTCTTATAGTAGGCGTAAAAGAGGCTAGGCGACGAAATGATACTCGCCTAGGCGCAAATTGGGAATTAGCTTGACAACGAAGCTAATTCCGACACTTAGCATGTTGCACAACTATCATGTCACGTTTACTTTCCATTATCAGTACGCAAGTTAATTGTCATGTCATTGCATCCTTCATGCATTTCAGGGATTGCGTAGCTTTGCTACATTGCTTGTGTTCCTGGCTCGTGTTCCAGAAGCGGGCCATGTGTTGGTTGATAGCCAATGCCCGAATTGTGTGTTTCCTGGCTCGTGACCAGAAGCGAGCATAATGAGTTGGAAACCCCAACGCTCGATATTGAATTGTGAAATAGGAATGCGAGCTCATTGTGCGGGGCAACCCCAGGCTCACTAGCTGAGTTCATTGTGCGGGGACCCTAGGCTCCATTACGTGTGGGTATAAGGGGTGAGGGTTAAGCGGCCATTCAACTGGGAGTCTGTTTGATCAACAACTGCAGTTGTAAGGCGTAAACTCTTTGGGGTGGGGTAGTGTTTGGGGCCGATCGGACTGACATGCTAGCCATTCAGCGAAGGGCGCAAACATCTACAAAACAGCCGTGAAATGTGAATCGTGTTTAGTGCCGATCGGTCTGAATGTTTACCATTCAGCGAAGGGCGTAAACACCAACAATGTGAATTGATTGAGATTGATAGTAGCGTGGCTACTCTTGTCTTGTCTTGTCTTGTCTTGTCTTGTCCCGATGATTGTTCTCTTGTACAAACTGTCTTGCCATGTTTTAAATTGTGCACTCATGTTATAACTGCCATGCCATGCATCATACTAAACTGCTAGGTTGCTAGTTGCCTTACTTTCAGTTTCCTTGCCCAAGTCTTTTTAGACTTGCTGACATGTGCCCCTTTACTCTTTTGGGTGACACATGTTAGATCCTGAGCCTGAGTACCTCGTTGAGGACGAGGTGTTTGCTGACGCCGAGCCCGAGCTTGTGTTTGACGGGGAGTACGTGGACACTGGGGACCAGTCCTAGTGTCTTCATGTGTTTTACTTTTGTTAGATAGTTGTTTTGTTGTCGGTGCGTAGCACCTATACTTTGTTGTTGTCGTTGCTTTTGTTGGCCTTGTTCTGGGCCTTTAGACTCTTTTCTTTTAGCCTGGTGGCTTTTCTGGATGTTGGACTCTTTGTTGATGTTGGACAATTTGTGAGATGTGGAATTTTATTTCAGCCTCGCCTTGTGTTATTATTGTTATTCTGTTGTGGTTACAGGGACCTGTTTATGTATTGTGGACGCTTATCGGGTTTGGGGCTTCACAGCTCCACTCCCGTGCGGACCTTTTCACGTCTCGCCTCCATTTTAGGGAAGCGGGTCGTGACACTCTGTCTCGGGGTTATACTCCGTATCGGAATCGGTAGGAGTATGGAATGAAGAACGAGAGGCAAGATCTTTGTTCGTGGGCTTAGGCTTGGGCTTGGGTTGACCTCTAGGCTTGGCGGTCGTCGTCCTCTTCTTCTTGAGAGGAGGCGAAGACGACGAAGGTTGGGTAGTCTTAGCTCGGTGTTTCGGATGGGTTGGATGCTCGGGATCCGAAGGGTTTTGATCTACGGTCATCGGCGAGGGGCTAGATGGAGTGATCGGGATACGTGTTCTTGCCATAGTCGAAGCAAGACACGACACAAGGAAGATCAAAAGGAAACCCTAGCCGAAAAAGAATTAAACCCTAGAACCCCTAGAAACCGAACTAACCCTAGCCCTAGGAAAGGAAAACTAACCCTAGATAGGAGAGGAATCACCTAGAAGGAGGGGCCGACGGTGGAGATCGACGGAGATGGCCGGAAAACGGCCGGAGATCGATCGGAATTCGAAGGGGCACGAGAGAGATCGGGGCTTTGAGCTGAGGGAGAAGGGGTTTGGATCGATTAGAATGAAAACAAACCGACTAAACATGGTTTAAGTTGGTCGAGATCGCAAATGACCAAACAGTCCCTGGCACAACTAGTCGGTCACAGTTCAAGCACTGACCGACTAGATCACGATCTAGTCGGTCGGTCAATGAGCTTGAACCGACTAGTTGCAAACAGTGGCTGAATCCAAGTTTAACTGACAAGAATTAGTCGGTCTGTGTTCATTTACTGACCGACTAGATCTCAATCTAGTCGGTCGGTCACTGAACATGAACCGACTAAAGAGTTAAAATGGAGAGGAAACTCAAAAAGCTTGAGTTAGTCGGTCTAAGTTCTTCGACTAACCGACTAGATGAGCATCTAGTCGGTTGGTGGTTGAACTGAAACCGACTAAAAAAGTCCAAAAATTGATAATCAAGTTCTCTCCTCAATACGCTTGGACGATATATCGCAAAACTCTCAATAATCATCTAAACTACCCCATTAAACATCGAAATCTTAAATACGACATTCAAAACATGAATTCGAGCAAAAATTCAAAATATCACATAAATTCCCGAAAAATCCAATAAGTCTAGCATGAACGAAATATTTCGAAATATAATAGCATGCAAGATTATTGAATGAAACATGAATCCTATATCTCGGATTCACCCATAATCCCCAATTCTCGACGCAACCGCACAAAGGAGTCCACCTTTAGGGGTTTCGTGAAAATATTGGCGATTTGCTTTTGGGTTTCAACGTACACTAAAATGAGGTCCTTTTTAGCAACATGATCATCTAAAAAGTGGTGTCGGACATCTATGTGTTTCGAACGGGAATGGTGTACCGGGTTCTTGGAAAGACATATTGCACTTTGGTTGTCAACCATGATAGGGCAAGTATCACAATTTATACCAAAGTCTTTAAGTGTGTGTCTCATCCAAAGAACTTGAGCACACGCGGCACCGGCGGCAATATATTCCGCCTCAGTGGTTGAAAGTGATACAGAATTTTGCTTCTTGGAAAACCAAGAGACAAGAGAATTTCCTATAAAATGGCAAGTGCCACTAGTACTTTTCCTGTCGGATTTTCATCCCGCATAATCGGCATCACTATATGAGATTAACTCATACGTGCTAGATTTTGAATAAAGTAATCCAAAATCAAGTGTATAACTTAGATAACGGAAAATACGTTTTACCGCTACTAAGTGAGACTCCTTAGGTTGAGACTGATAACGAGCACATACGCATACGGCAAACATAATATCGGGCCTACTTACGGTAAGATAAAGTAAACTACCTATCATACCTCGATATAGACGAATGTCTACATCCTTACCGCCCGTATCCTTGTCAAGATGCGTAGTCGTGCTCATTGGAGTCTTTTTCCCGGAAGCACTCTCCATTCCAAATCGCTTTAGCAACTCCACCGTATACTTCGTTTGGTGGATGAAGATTGCATCGTCCATTTGGCGAATTTGGAGACCTAATAAATATTTGAGCTCACCCATGTGGCTCATCTCAAATTGTTCCTTCATAACATTAGAAAACTCTTCGCAAAGAGCAAAGTTAGTAGCACCGAAAATGATATCATCAACATATATTTGAACTAAAATTATATCATTATTCGCATGCTTAACAAAAAGTGTAGAATCGGCTTCTCCCATTTTAAAATTCAAATCCAAAAGAAAATTCTTTAGGTGATCATACCAAGCTCGAGGAGCTTGTCTCAAACCATAAAGTGCTTTCTTTAGTTTAAAAACATGATTTGGAAATTTTTCATTTATGAAGCCCGGAGGTTGAGAAACGTAAACTTCCTCAACGACATCTCCGTTTAAAAATGCACTTTTAACATCCATTTGAAATAATTTAAAATCCTTATGGCATGCAAAAGACAATAATAATCTAATTGATTCTAATCTAGCTACCGGAGCGAAGGATTCTTCGAAATCAATACCTTCCTGTTGTCGATAGCCTTGAGCAACTAACCGAGCTTTGTTCCGGACGACGACTTGGTTTTCGTCGGTTTTGTTCTTGAAGATCCACTTTGTCCCTATGACGGTGTGGTTCTTCGATGGCAATGGAACAAGCTCCCAAACTTCATTCCTCTCGAATTGAATGAGCTCCTCCTCCATGGCTAAGATCCAAGCGCTATCTTCGCATGCTTCATTAACATTCTTTGGCTCTATCGAGGAGGCAAAGGCACAATGAGCGAAGTAGTTCACTTGCGATCTCGTCTTGACACTATCATAGATATTGCCAATGACTTGCTCATGAGGATGGTCACGAACGGTATGAAGCCGTTTGGGAATACCTTGGTCACTAGGAACATTCTCAACAACTTCATTAGTTGGGTTAGTCTCAATAGAATCAATAGAATTATTAGACTTAGAATTATCAAACGAATCACATAAAACATCCATAGAATCATTATCATTTGAAATTCTAGTTGGAACAAATCCTTCATTAAAAGATACATGAAGCGACTCCTCGATCGTTGAGGTTCGTTTGTTGAATATCCGGTAGGCTTTGCTACGCGAAGAATATCCAACAAAAATCCCCTCATCAGATCTTGGATCGAATTTGTCCAAACTACCATACGTGTTCTTAATAAAACATTTCGAACCAAAAACACGAAAATGTTTAACTTGAGGCAACCTACCAAACAACAATTCATAACAAGTTTGTTTAGTGCCGGGCCTCAAAAGTATTCTATTAAACACATAGCAAGCGGTGTGTACCGCTTCCGCCCAAAATTGATGGCCAAGTTGGCTATCATCAAGCATAGTGCGAGCACACTCCACTAGCGTCCTATTCTTTCTCTCAACTACACCATTTTGAGGAGGTGCACGAGGGAAAGCGAAGGTGTGTGTAATACCAACTTCATCACAAAATGTCTCAAAAGACTCATTCTCAAATTCACCTCCATGATCACTACGAATAGTGACAATGGTGGTTCCTAAGAGATTTTGTACTTTCTTAACAAAAATTGTGAAGTTTTCAAAAGCTTCATTTTTATTACACAATGAAAATACCCATGTAAATCTCGAATAATCATCTACGATAACAAGTCCATATCTTGCATTTCCTAAGGAAGCAACTCTAGTTGGCCCAAATAAGTCTAGATGCAATAGCTCTAGTGGCCGATTAGTAGAAATGCTTTTCTTAGGTTTAAATGAAGATTTAGGAAGCTTGCCACGTTGACAACAATCACAAAAACTTTTCTTTTCAAAAACGAGCTTCGGAAAACCTTTAATGGAATTCAATTTTGAAAGCTTATAAAGTGTTCCAAAGTTCACATGTCCAAAGCGTCGATGCCATAAGTGTTGTTCACTTGTGTTGGCAACGAGACATTGTTCATATGACTTAGGAAGATCCAAAATATAAATATCTTTATGACGAGTGCCGGAAAATAATACTTTATCATTATCTTTTCTTAAAATATGACACAATCCTTTCGCAAAGCTAACTTTGTAACCTTTGTCACAAAGTTGGCTTATTGAAATAAGATTATGATTTAAGCCATTAACAAGATAAACATCACTAATTAATGGTTTAGATGGGTTACCCACTTTACCAACACCTATGATGGTTCCGCTCTCGTTGCCTCCAAATACGACGCGGTTTCCATTTGCGATGGGAACCACTCCGGAGAGCAAACTAGCGTCACCTGTCATGTGTTTTGAACACCTGCTATCGAGTATCCAATTTCCCTTGGAGCTAAATTTAAATTTGTTGCTCCTTTTCTTTTTCTTTTCCTTGAGTACCTAAAGATAGAGAATTTCATATCATGGTACCCAAGGTCATTGGGTCCAAAAGATTAGACCTTTGGAAGCCAAGTCCAATTGGACTTAGACTTCCCCACATAATTTCTACTATGCACAACATCCGAAAAATAAGCATTCATATACATTTGTTTTTCGTCCATGCTAGTGTCCTTTGGGCTCCAAATTGTGAAAATCTTGGGAGCCCTCATCCTATTGGGTGCATGCATGCGACGTTGATTTCTACGTAATGCATGTTGTGGACAGGCATAAGGAACATGATGGAATGGTGCATGACGAGAATTATTCATATGATGTTGTGGGTGAACATATGCATGTGTGGGAACACGTGCGTGAGGGTGTCTCACATGGTGTGCACGTGCCCGAGAATGTGTTGCATAAAAATCATCATATGTGTGAGCCGGTGGAGTAGGACGTGTGTTCCTACGTGGCATGGTATTGGTGTACATATAAGCATGCCCCTTCTTTGGAGGTCCACCCAAAGTGGGTTTCTTTCCGAAAGAGGGTGTGGACGAGGTGGAAGCACCATTGGTAGTTGAACTACCAATAGAGTGTTTGCTACCACTCGTAGAGTCACCGGAAGTTGGCCTAACAAAAGTAGTGGCCGATTTGGATGGACATCCCATCGTATACCCCAAGCCAATGTGGTGATTGGCCGGAAGTAAGTCACTTAGGATTTTATCCAAATGGTCCTTACCCTTATTGAATCTATTAATTCGGCCTAATGTGTTCTCATATTTCTCTTTGAGAGAACGCATAGAAGTATCCAAATTGGATACTTGCGATGTGAGCACATAAACACGAGATTTAAGATTCTCATTCTCAATACTCAAAGTCGAGTTTTGAGAAGTCAAATCCGCTATCCTATGTTCTTCCGGATCATCAATGCAAACATGTTCAAGTTTAGATTTGAGATTCACAATCTCATTTCTTAACTCTTCAACAACAGTGTCGTTGTTGGTGATGATAGTCTTAGGCGAGGTTTGAATGCTAGCTAGGTCATCTTTAACTTTAGTATACCTATTTACTAATTTAGTAAACTTAGACCATAATTGAGAGTTAGCATTCCTAAGATCATCCATAGTTACCTCATCGTTGCCTTCGTCATCACTATCATCGGAAGAGGAGGATCCTTGATCATGCTCCTCTCTTGTCATGAAGCACATGTGCGCTTGCTCCACTTGCTCATCGTCCGACTCTCCGCTTGAGGAATCCTCGGAGTCGGTGAATGTTGCTCCGACAAGTCCCTTCTTGTTTCCTTTCTTGTACTTCTTGGACTTATCGAATTTAGGCGCCTTCCACTTCTCCTTTTGCTTGTTGAGAGGACACTCCGCTTTCATGTGTCCTGGCTTATTGCACTTGAAACACAAAGGAGAGGAAGAGGCGTTAGAAGAACCAAATTTAGCTTTGTTCTTATAGTTACCTTTTCGGAAGAAACGGTTGAACTTCTTGGCCATGAGTGCCATGGACTCCAAGTCCAACTCGTTTTCCGAGTCTTCATCATCGGTTGATGTGGATGTGGATGGAGCGGCCTTGAAAGCAATGGCCTTCTTCTTTGGCTCGTCTTGCTTTAGATAGGACTTCATCTTTTCCTGCAATTTGAGCTTGCTATCCTTGCGTACCTCGTATGACATTAGAGTACCCATTAGTTGAACTACGGTGTACTTATTCATGTCATTACCTTCCTCGATGGCGAAGGTACGCTTTTCCCAAGAAGAAAGAAGTCCTTCGATAAGCTTCGAACACTTCTCCTTTTGGGTGTAGGATTTGCCGAGAGCCTCTAACTCGTTTATGATGTCGACGAAGCGAGCGTAATACTCCTTCATCTTCTCGCCCTGTTGCATATGAAACATTTCGTAATCTTTGTTTACAACTACGAGTTTAGAGTCTCTTACCCTACTCGTCCCTTCATGTAGAATGAGGAGGGAGTTCCAAATTTGATATGCACTCTTACATGTGCATATCTTATTGAAGTCCTCGGGCTCCAATGCGCATTGCAAGGCGTTCATTGCCTTGGCATTGCTTACCTCCGCGGCGACCTCCGCGGTTGTCCATTTCTCGAAGTCTTTTTCTTCGGGCTCGATGTATTCCTTCATCGAGGTCCTCCATAGAGATGCACTCCGGAGGAAAGTTTCCATCCGGCATTTCCAGTACCCGTAGTTGGTACCGTTGAAGAATGGAGGCCTCGTTGAGGAATGTCCTTCCATCACCGAAGATGCTCCTTCACGGTTCCTGAAGGTGCCATAGTCGGAAGGTGGACGAACGGTCTTGTTGTCGTTGGCAGACATAGCTAAGTATCTGGCTCTGATACCAAATGTAATGCCCTACAAGCTACTGCACAAGTACTAGAGGGGGGGTGAATAGTACTTTAAAAATAACAAGGAGTATAATTCCTAATTATAATGCAAACAACTACCAAATCAATTTGCGGAAGCTTAAATTGAAGACAACAACAAAATTAACAATGCTAACAAGAGATGTTACTGGGTTCGGATCCACCCAAGTCTCCCCGACTTGTTCCCGGTGATCCTACGTCCCAACCACCCGGATCCCCTCCGGATACTTGAGTTAGAAACCCTAACTCAAGGTTTCCACTATGAAATACTTGTGAAAAACCTCCACAAGTCAAATCATACAAAATGTAATTTGTGACTCCCACAACCCGGGATCACAACCACACTCTCACAACCGAGAGTGAAACTTACAAATCAAATATGAAATGAAATAAGAAAACTTCTTACCGAACAAAATACCTATGCCTTGAGTATTGCTTACGAATTAGGGCAAGGATGATTTTGATGAAGAAGTGGCACCAAACCCTAGCTCCAAGATGTAGATCAGCGATGGAGAGCTTTGGGGAAGTTGGTGACCTAGAATCAAGCACTTGGCTTGGAAGGCTTCACACTCAATGAATCTCTCTTTGGAAGTAAGAGTGAGGAGAGATTATTGAATGGAAAGAATGAGCTTTGAATGAGCTTGGAATGAATTCTCTTGATCTCTAAACTTGCAATAATATCAGCCTTGGCAGCAATGAATGCAGCCCATCAAGTATGTATAGGATAGAGGAGAGAGAGAAAGAAATTCGAGTCATTAAATGCTCCAACGGCTCTTTTCTGAACCCAACTAGTCGGTCAAAGAACAACCACCGACCGACTAGTTCATCAACTAGTCGGTCGGTCAATTAACGTAAACCGACTAATGGGTAAACTGAGAAAAGATCAAAGTACAGACTAAGGAACTAGTCGGTCTAAGAAGAGTAGCTGACCGACTAGTTTCACAACTAGTCGGTCGGTTATTCAACGTAGACCGACTAACAGATAAAACTGAAGTCTGGGCTAAAATAGACTTAGTCGGTCCAAGAACAAAAGTTGACCGACTAATTCACCAACTAGTCGGTCACCAAATGAACATAGACCGACTAATAATAAACAGTAAGTATGGTGAAAAATTGGCTTGTACAGTAAACTAAACTAGTCGGTCTAAGAAGGAAAGTTGACCGACTAGTTCATCAACTAGTCGGTCGATCAATGAACACAGACCGACTACTGATAAACAGTAGCTTAGGTTCAAATGTGCATGTACAGGGAAAGCTCAACTAGTCGGTCACAGACTAATGATAAACAGTAGCCACCTACTCCGCCGAGCTGCAGGAAATTGGAGAAAACAGGCCAAAATCAGCTTCTGGAAATTAATTGCTACTCGACCGAGTAGCCCCTACTCGGTCGAGCTATAGTAAGAGCTGCAGAAGGCTGGAGATGAAGGCAAAAAGTGGCTCTGGAGATTAATTGCGACTCGACCGAGTAGTCACCTACTCGGTCGAGCTACAGACAGAGCCCAGAAAGGTCGAAAAAAGAGCTATATGTTTCTAATTCGACTCGACCGAGTAGCTACCCTACTCGGCCGAGCTGCAGGGAGAGCAAAAGAAAGCTGAAAACATCGCTCTATTTTAATTCAGCTTGACCAAGATGAGTAAGCAGCTCGGTCGAGTACTAGGGCACAATTTTTTTAGCTTAATTTCAAAATTATTTTCATCTTTTCCTACTCTACCGACCGGCTATAGCTGCTCGGCCCGAGCTGTAACTTAAAAGTGGGGCCCACATTCCAAACCGAGTCAGATTGGTTTATATTCTCTATCTCCCTCACTCGGGCTATTCGAATCGATCCTTAACCCCCTAATCTCCCCCGAGCAGCCCCAAGCCCTCATCCCCCCTACTCGACTCCACTCTAGCCGTCGTCACCACTGTCTCTGCCACCCGCGCCGCCGACCGTGCCACCTGAACGGTCTGCCCCACCAACCTCTCTCTCCTCGTCCCTCTTTCCCTCTATATCTCTCCTTCCCTCTCTCACTCTACCCAAAACCCCCCCGAAACCCTTGCTCCGGCAATTTGCCGGAGCATCGCCGCCGGCGTCGCCCAGCACCGGCGTCGATTCAAACCCCCCCCCTCTCTTTTTCACACCGTCTCTTCCCCCTCTCAACCCACCCCCCTTATTCCCCCGACGTCCCCGTTATGCCGTGCCACCGCCACCGCCACCCGAGCACCACCTGTGCTCGGGCAGCATTCGAGCTCCTCAACCACCATATTCCCCCCCACCTCCCCATCACCAACACCATCCTCAGCATCATCTCCCCCCTCCACCGCCCCCATTGCTGGAACTCGGCCCCAAGCCAGCCGCCCGAGCAACCTGCCCGAGCACAACTTATGCTTGGGCCGAGTAGCCCCACCCCCCACCATCCTCTACAAGACCCCCCATCATCCCCATCATCATCGTCATCACCCTCCCCATCATCCCCACACCCCTTTCGTTAATTTTCAAATTTTAGAGCTCCGATTCATTTTATAAATGAAATTGCCTCCTGATATATTTGCTTTCTTTATATTGCAGATACTTCAACGCGCTCCAAGGAGACGTCTGGATCAGGAGCAGCTTGGGGGATCGATCTGCTTTTGCAGCATGCACGTGCTTCCATATTGCTTTCGCAGCGACTCTCGGCTTGGATATATTCCTTCCTCTCATTTTTATTTTACTATAGTCAGTCATTTGCACCCACTACACGATGCCGCCTCGCCTTAGGCTGAGGCCATCAACCAGTCCCAGGAAGAGGAAGGCTGATCGCGTCCGAGTGTACACTCGAAAAACGACTTGTAGTTTTACCGCAAGCGCACGGTGTAGCGGCGAGCGGGTATCGAACTCAAGGAGGAAAAATGACTCTGTCTTTTTCCGATCACCTAGCTATCAAGAGAATCAAGAATAGTTTTGGGTATAACAGTCACAATCGTTCAAATATCAAGAGAAATATCAATATAATAAAATGTCTAGGGATAGGGAATCCCCACTACGGACCGTCTCTCATCCTTGTGATTCGTAAGTTTCATTGTTGCTAAGCTTGAATATAGGTGAACTAGTCGCAACTTAATGTAGAACCAAGCTCACGTTTTCGCGCTATTGCCAGTCTATAGCAAACCTAGGGTAGAGCCCACTCTCGTGCAAACCCTAGCCTAAGCCGCTAGCGTGAAGAACGACATCATTATTCAATTGTATCTCGAGCCCACTCTCGTGCAAACTCAAGCTACAACCTAGGTTATGATAGTTCCTATCCATCCAATCTCTTGCAAACGGATATTAGTATAGAATCACAATTAAAAAATCCTAGCTTTGGTCCAATCTCTTGCAAACCAAACCTAGAGAAATCCAATTGTCAATATAAATCGAATATCTAGGCCTTCGTATCAATTGGGATCCAATCTCTTGCAAATCCCAATCGTTATGAATTCCTAGCTACCTGTAATTAATCAATTACAACCTAACCCTAATCAATTCTAGCAACAAATCAACAAATTCACCACAATTTAGAAATAGGGTCCATAGGGTTCATCCCTACGCCCTAGGACGACGGCACTACTCACTAAGCATCATGCAAATCTCAGAAAAATCAACAATAATCTCAGCACAATTCATTGCAAAAGAGAAATAATGCATAAAAATCAAGTTTTTAATAGAAATAGACAAACCAATGTATTCGCTAACGATCTCCAGCTGAGATTTCACAAAGAGTAGCCGTCCAAAATCCTAAAAGAAAGTATAGAAATTAATCATTCAAAAGCTCCCTAAACTAGGGCAAAAACTGGGTTTAAATACCCTCTAAAATCGTCCAAAAAATCGTGACCAAACTCACCTGCGCAGCCCAGAAATCGCAACCATAACAGCAGGCGGAGCGGGTCACTCGGCCGAGTGACAAACCATGTAAAAAACAATAACTTCGGATGTTTCAGGGTCTGTCTTCGGGGGATGGCTCAGCCGAGTAGACTTATTCATTCGGCAGAGTAGCTATATCGTTCGGTCGAGTGGGGCTTCATCAGGATCTCTGAAAATTCCAGTATCTCTGGCCTTTCTCTGGACAATTTCCCTGTACCACTCGGGCGAGTGAGCTTTCTCACTCGGCCGAGTAGGCTTTCTTCGTTCGGCCGAGTATATGCTGAAAACTCTGTGTGTGTATCCGTTCTGGTCGGCCGAGTGGGACTTCTTGTTCGGCTGAGTGGCTGTTATACTCGGCCGAGTGATGTGTCGAAATGCCTGTTTCTTCATCTTTTTGCCTCCTCGTCGCTCCTATTGATTTCCTTCTTCTTCCGCTCATCCTTCATTGCTGGTAAGCCCTCAAATAAGCCGTGGGTAACACTCCTAAGCGCTTGCAAATCCCTTGATCTCAAAGTCGCTCCAAATCGCTCCATATTTCCTGAAATACGACAAAAACAAGAAATAGTGAAAAGCATCGCAATATTGTCAAATAATCATGAAAAACGCGATATGGGCGATCAAAACGGCATGCAATCATGCAGAAAAAAAGGTATAAAATATGGAGTGATCAAAATCCCCCAAGCTTGCCTCTTACTCGTCCTCGAGGAAGATAAGTAAAAGGCGAACCCGACGGGAAAAATAATAAAAAGAAAAAACGGAAGAGATAGAAAATAAAGAAAGAAAGCAAAGAGAGATGTGCTAGATCAGTTTCTCAGGACGTGGGCCTTGCTTACTCATATAGCATACGACGAACATAAAACACATGCCAAAGATTTTCATCTCGATATCACAGTCATATGGATGCATTCAAAATGGAAAACCCAAGAATATCAAAGCAACATGAAATATGGAATCGTTCTAGAATTAACATCGTCTGAAGCATCTAAAGCGGTATACATAATCATAGACCACACACTTTTCAATTGAATGCTTTCTATTTGGAGTATAAGAGATATCACACATCATGAATCAATAAGAATAGAAAGGTATGGTTTTCGTGAAATGCATGCTAAGTTTCAATTCCTGGATTTCGTAAAACTTTCAGTAATCTCACCGAGTATAGAAAATTACCTAGCTTAGGTTGTCATGCACAGTCAAGTAGTCACTCTCTCACACATCATTGGATCCTCTCCCCCAAGCTTATCTATAAGCGTGGTGGCATAAGTAAATCAATAAGTACATTCCCCATTTTTGAAACTCCAATAAAAATGAAAACAAAAGAGGGAAGAAAGAGAGAAAGAGTATGATATGAGATCATGTATAAGCTTCTTTTCTCTTTTCTTTTCTCCTTTTTTTTTTCTTTTTTTCTCTTTTTTTCAATAGCATATATACATCTGAGATCCCAAATCAAAAGATAGAAAAACATTCTTATATATATTTTTTCTTTTTTGATTTTGGGAAATTGGAGCATGGAATTTAATGGCGGGGGAAATGCCAATGATAGAATCGCTAAAGGGAGATTCACCAATGAATATAAGTATAGAAATAATGCTCAAGATATGTGGAGAAAGAAATATATGTAACACTCGGTTCACTCTATATGACGTGCACGACAACTTTCAGCAGAGCAATGTAATCTACTCAGTTTAATCTCAGAAAGTAAACTAGTCCAGTTATATCAACCTAACATACATCCATTAAACCTGAACGTGAAGCGTACAATTTTCATGCAATAAGAAGTGATATAAGAAAAGAAAGCAGTAGTCCAGATATAAGCAATCAATACGTGAAGCTTGGTGTGTTTTCTACGAAGAGTATACAGTGAAAATCATCAGGCTCAGCTAATAAAAGAATTTCATCTATATTCATGCATGAAAGTGCGGGTTACTATCTCAAATGCATAGCAAGACATAGCATATGATATCTGAAATAAAAACTATGGCAGGACAAAGTAATATGCATATAGAGATAAGCTAACACCACATCATCATCATCACAGAAAATTCATCTCTAGCAAAAAGATGAAAGAAATAAGGATAAAAAGAAAATGAAAACTACTACTGTACAATGCAGCACACTCAAGAAATAGAAAAAACGTGATGCATGATAATAAAGGAAAAAGTGGGTGAAAATGGGTGTAAAAACGAAGAAATGTGAGAAAAATAAAAATAAAAGGCGACAAAAAAATGAAAAGTGTGAGAACTCACTCCCCCAAGCTAAAGTGCACAGTGTCCTCAATGTGCAAAGTATGGCACACCGAGAGGCAAAAAGTGGGTGGGGTGGGTGAGGATGCATGCATGATGGAAAAAAATGAAAGAAAATGATATGAGAATGCGGGTGATACATGCAGAGATCAAAATAGTCCAGATATGAGTGTCTCCAAAAAGTACTCCCTCTCTCCCAAACAGATATATACAGATAGGACCATAAGGTGAACAAAACAGTGTGTGGAGGAGGGGTGCAAAATCAGCAGGCTCACAAAAAGTATCTAGCGTATCGACAGCAAAAATGTGGAAGGCATCCAGTGTGTGCCTAAGGGGGTGGGGGTGCACCAGCACCGTCCTGTGGCGGAGGTGGTGGCGGGCGTGGTGGCTGCTGGATGGGTGTGGGTGGCAGGGGCAGACACGTAAGAATCTGATTCAGGCAAGCCTGAATACTAGGAAGTATGGCGACGCGGGTCTGGACTGCACTGACGGTGGTGGAGAGAGCCTTAAAGTATCCTCTGAGTCCACTAACTTCCCCCTCAAGAGCACGAATGCTCTGAACTAGGGTGTCGGGGGGAGGTGGAGCAGAGGGTCGAACAGGTCGACCAGGTGAAGAACGGGGCTGTCTCACATGGCCGCCGTAAAGGATGGGTGCAGCTATGGGGTGGTGCTTGGGTGTTGTGCTCGCTAAGTGTCGCTCAGCCTCTGTGCGAGGCTGAGACGCATGCAAGGAAGACGAGGAAGGAGCAGTAGCAAAAGCTGAAGTGGAAACAGACGACAAGGCGGGCAGAGATGTCAGTGACACAGAAGTGGGGACAGACGTCACGACGCTCTAAGAGAAAACAGCAGCAGTGGGGACAGACAGGTCAACGGCTGGGGTGGCCGTGAAGGGCACAGAAAGTGACTCTCTAGGAGTTGAGAACAAAAGTGAGGACAGGGCCGCCACTACGGCGGTAAAGGAGGTCTCATCGCTCTCTAAAATGGTGGTGGGACGCTCAGGGCTAGCAGCGGAGATGGGATAGACAGAAATGGGCACATTGGTGGTGGCGGTGGTGGACGAGGACTCAGCAAAAGTGCTCCCGACACTAACAGAAGTGTGGACAGAGGTGTCAGAAGGTGCAGATAGGTCAGGCGTAGGCTGAGGGATCACGGGGTCCTGGGGTGGAATGAGGGGCTCCTGCTGGGCACCCTCGGGCTCTAGTACGTAAGGGGCGGGGATGAGGAGATCCATCGCTGGAATCCAATCTCCGTCTGCGGGTCCTATATGAGTCCGAGCAGGGCTCGGGAGAATCATGTAATCAGCAGCAAAAGGACCATGGAGCCACACCCAGTGCTGACGACCATGAGGACGCAGCATCCTCATCTGGGCTATAACGTCTATCGATAGTGAAGTGGGGCCCGGTGGTCGAAGCAAGTCAGCAGGTAGGTCGAGGCCGGTCAGAAGGGCCAAGAGGGTAATCAGACCGCCGCAACAAAAAGTCGTCCAAGCGCCGACAGAAATAATGATGCGGTCGATGTACCAACTTGCGATATCAATCTCTACAGCAGGGACCAGAATGTCAGCTCCATCAAAAACCCTGGGACGTGTCATCGCATAGAGCATGTAGAGCTCTGGTGTCGACAACGTCCCGGGCTCGTACCTCGCAAGAAAAGTGGTCGCCATAAGGCGCTGTGCAATGCGGAGGCACGAGTGGAGGACGACAGAGGCCTTGGCCCTACTAGGGTCAAAGGCAAGGGGTGATCATGTAATCCGGGTCCAAAAAGCGTGGGTGTCGAACGACGGGGGTGGGATATGCGTGGGAGCGTAAGCGCGGTCTGGGTCAGGGACAACGGGCCACTGGAAGAATGCTCGGAGCATGTCAAGAGTGACCTGGCACTCCTGATCCATGAGGCGAAATGAGCATCCTCCAGCGGTCCGCTCAATAGAGCTAAGGACCTCTAGTGTCCGGCGGATATAAGTGTCCGCCGACACCGATAAGAAATCACGCCACCCCACGTTGTCGTACAACTGGAGTAGCCCCTCTAGAACCCCTAGGCACTCAAAGTCGACGAGGTGTGCGAACCTAGTAGGTACGATCGAGCGATGGGAGATACGCTCGAATCTGGCGTGCTGGGTGTCATCCCGAAACGTAATCCCCATCGCATCGAACGCGGGGGCAGGTTGTGCAGGTGTTGGAATGGGATCGGCAGGAGGCGGCTGAGTAGGTGGTTGTGGGCTAGGTGGAGGGGAGTCCGCCCTAGCAGAAGAGGAGCCATGATCACCGGACTTCTTCCGCTTGGAAGCGGGCTCCTGGGTGCGTGGCCTAAGGCGAGGCGGCATGAGTGCCGCGAGTCGTGCCCACCCAAAAAATAAAAATGCGACGTGCTATGTAATGAAACGAGTATACCTGAGCATTCCGCGAGTGCAAAATCTGATGTGTGCGTAGAACGCCTCCTCTGCGAGGCTCCGAGAGCGTCCAAAAGCTCCCCCAAGCTCCCCCAAGCTAACTTGAAACGTAAACAATAGAATTAGCGAATGATAATCAATATACATGGGGGAGTTAAGGGATGACAGATATATATAGGAGTTGATTTGAGTTTGGGGTGCAATGGGCATATGTAATGGGAGAGTGGAGGAGAAAATCGAAATTCGGGGCGAATTGGGGGTGAACGGCGACGGGAGCGACGGCTGGGGCGGCGCCGGCGACAGTCTGGCGTCGGCGTCGGTCGGCGGTAAACGTCGGCCGGCAGCGGCGTGGGATCGGGCGAGGGGGCTGCTATTCAGGTGAAGGGAGGCGAAGCGGCAGCAATTCGGGGGAAGATTGGAGGTTTTTTTTTTGCATTTCGAAATTTGCGCATCCCGCTCAGCATATATATAGGAAAGTTGTGACTCGGCCGAGTGACGATCTCACTCGGCCGAGTAAAAAAATTTCGAAATATCTTCGTAACTTACGACTCGGCCGAATGACTTTTACCACTCAGCTGAATGGATAAGTTCCATTCGGCCGAGTGGCATAGCCACTTGGCAAATTTTAGAGCGTGCATGGTATCTGATTCACTTGGCCGAGTGACAAGTCACTCGCCCGAGTGGAAAATTATACTGTAAATCGCAGAAAATAACAGAGAGTTGGTCAAAAGGATCTTCCCTGATCTGTGCTCCACTCGGCCGAATGGAGTCTTTGCTCGGCCGAGTGACGTACATTACTCGGCCGAGTGGCATTCTGTTTTTTGCAACGGCTCTCTATTTTTGCTCTATGCTCTGTGTTTCTTCCTCCAGTCAGTCACTGCCTTCTCCTGAGGCATGAGCACAATCTTGAAGCACTCTCCCTTGCCTTAGTCATCCTCCATATGAATGATCTCTCATTCTCCATCTCCTGTCAATAAAAATAGAGCCCATCGTCACGATTTTTATAGACACTAGACTCTAAACACTAAGAAAAATCTAGAATAAAAATGAAAATCAACTAAGAATGATATGAAACCGTCGGGTTGCCTCCCGACAAGCGCTCGTTTAAGGTCATGAGCTCGACCCCTTATGATTTTCGTTTAGCGCGTGATATTGGGCGCATGCGAGATACGCCCGTCAAATTTGCCGGGAAGGCCACTTGGATTTGGTTGTTGATGCTCGTGGGCTTTCCTCGGTGTCCCCTCATCATGGGTAGAGTGGGGAGATAAGTCCCCCAAGCTTGAGCTAGAACCAATCTTCTTCCTCACCGGTGACACCGATCTTCTATTCGGTGGAGCTTTCTTTGAATTGTTGGCCGTTGAGAGCTTGCAAAGCTCCCTTATCCTTACGACATCAGTATCGTCTTTATCATCAGCCGTAGAGCTATCCGGAGGGTCCTCCAACTTTTCTTCAATGCTAGAAGTTTGGCATTCTTCAAGGCCATCATCGTGGAGAGCGCCAATAGAATATGGAATGGCTTCGTCGATTACCTCATCAAGGAGGTCCACATAATTCAACTCCTCTTGGTAGGACATATGCCTCATGGCTTTGGGTATGTGGAGCTCAACCTCGATGTTCCCGACATTCAAGAATAAAGTGCCTTCCCGCACGTCTACTATAACACCGGCGGTGGCTAGGAACGGGCGTCCAAGTATAAGAGAAGTGTCGCCCTCCTCCTTGATGTCCATAATGACAAAGTTGCAAGGCAAGCATATCCCTCCTGAAACTTGTAGCAGAATGTTCTCCGCGATCCCCACCGGCCTAGTAACCCGACCATCCGCTAGTTGTATTCTTATGTCGGTCGGCTTCAAGTCGGTCCCCATATTTAATTTCCAGAACATGCTAAGGGGCATTAGGCTCACACTTGCTCCCAATTCAACTAAGGCCTTTTGCAATGGGACTCCTCTAAGTGTGCATGGGATGCGAAAGCTTCCGGGATCCTTGAACTTCGCGGGCTCCTTTTCCCTCCGGGTGAACCAAGTTCCTTGTTCGACAAGCATTATTTTTTCCTTCCTTTTCTTTCCCGATATTAAGTCCTTCAAGAACTTTGCATACGACGGGATCTCCACTATAGCATCCAATAAAGGGATGTTGAGGCTTACTCCCCTCAAATACTCAATGAACTTGGCGAGCCTCTTCTCTATTTTGGCTCTCGCCAACCGTTGTGGAAAGGGCACCGACGGCATGTCGGTGTGCTCCTCATTGGGCTTCTTCATTTCAGAATTTCCAACTTCTTGCGGCTCTTTTGTGCTCTCCTCTTCAATAGCCGGCTCTTTGTCGTTCAAAATCTCTTCTACGGGCTCCTTGGTTTGGACCATGGCGGGAGTGGTATCCTTCCCGCCCCTAGTTATGACCGCCACTACCGCATTTATGTGACCGATATTGCTCCGTGGATTGGGCTCCGGTTGAGCCGGCAATTGTTGAGTGTTTTTGCTTAGCAACGCAAGTTGCTCTCCAAGTTGCGCGACGACGGTTTTTAGCGAATCTTGTTGTGCCGTCAACCTAGCATTGATTGTCTTTGCTCCACCATGAATTCCTCCACCCCAGCTTCATGATCCGATCGTAGTTGAGCTTGTGATGGGTTTGGAGCTCTCCAACCTTGGTTATAACCGGGCGGCCTATACGGTCCCGCTTGTTACCTAGGCGGGTAACTTTGTTGCGGTGGCCCCCTCGGTTGGTATTGAGGTTGTGGAGGTGGAGGCCTAGCTTGAGTTTGTTGCGGCGGCGGTGGGTTTAGAGTCCCTTCATTATTTGCATACGAAAATCCCGGATGGTTCCTTGCGGCCGGGTTGGCCCAATAACCGGAGTTCCCCGCAACATATTGCACTCGTTCCAAGGCTCCCTCTCCATGCTCTCCTCCTACGAACATAGCTTGAGATTGGTCTTGCCAATCACTCATATTGCTCCCCATCGTAGATGTGGAAGGAGCTCCATGTGGCTCGGTGATATACTTCTCCAATCTCTCCACTACCTTGTGGAGAGAGTCGAACTTATTGGAAAGCTCTGCTACGGCATTGGCCTCATATATGCTCGTTGGATTCAAGGAGGTAGAAGATTTCCCTCGCTCGTCGCCCCATTATTGATTATTAGAGGCCATCTCCTCTAATAGGGCCGTAGCTTCATCTGGTGTTTTGGAAAGAATGGCTCCGTTGGCGGTTGCATCTATGATTTGCTTAGTGCCCGGTTGGAGTCCATTATAAAAACTGTGAACTAGCTCCCATACTTCTATGATGTGATGGGGGCACTGATGCTGTAGATCCTTAAAGCGCTCCCATGCCTCGAATAGGGTCTCTTACGGTCCTTGCTTAAAGGACATGAGTGCGCTCCTAATCTTCACTGTCTTAGATGGCGGGTAGAATTTATCAACAAAAGCACTAGCCAACTCATCCCAAGTAGTGAATATCCCTTCCGCCTATGTCCTCAACCAATATAGAGCTTTGTCTCTGAGGGTGAAGGGGAAGAGTCTCAAACTGTCACGACCCGCTTCCCTAAAATGGAGGCAGGTCGTGAAGAGGTCCGCTCAGACTTGGAGCTGTGAGGCCCCAGTCTGTAAAGCGTCTGGAATACCGATTTTTATCTTGTTTAACATGGATGGGTTGGGGGTCCTAAGTGATATAATATAATTTTAAAAAAATACCCAACTACTCCCTCTCTCTCTCTCCCTGCGTGGGTTGTGTGCGGCTAAGGAGGGGAAAATAGACTAGGTCAAAAGTTAGGGAGAATTATTATTAATAATATTATTAGTGGGATTAATCTAGGTGAAACTTAGGGCTAAAAATACAATGGGTTGGGCCAAAAAGTGAAAGTAGGTCAAACGAAGTTCAAAAATCGTAAGATAAATACTGGGATGACCGGGACGACGAGAGAAAGAAGACAGAGAAGACGGATCACAATTTTGACGTTGAGAAACGAAATTAAAATAAAAAGGCCTCGCGACAAAAGTGAAAATCGCGACGTCTCTTCAAATAAGGTCAAATCGTGGGAGAACGACCCGCGAAATGACGTTCCAAATCAACACCAAAATTTTAATACTCTCAGAGAGGGTCACAACGATATAGCACACTATATGGTTTGGATACAGACAACGTCTAAAATAATTACGTGCACGAACAAGACTACTTGCACGACAAGGCGTACAAGCGAAAACAGACCGTTACATCCTCCCCACCTTATGAATGATTCCGTTGTCGAAATCAACATCAACTACGGCTCCAGAAATAAGTGCGGGAAGCTCCCTCTCATATCATCCTCACACTCCCAGGTGGACTCCTCAGGGGAACTATGACGCCAATGCACTCGAACCAAGTCGACGGTCTTATTCCTCAGCTGCTTCTGCCGTCGATCCAGAATCTCAACTGGCTGCTGATCATAAGACAGATCCGGACGAACCGTGATCTCCGAGAAGTCCACAGCATGAGATGGATCACTAACATATCGACGTAACTAAGATACGTGAAATACGTCGTGAACACCCTCCAGTGACGGCGGCAACGCCAAGCGATAAGCCACCGCTCCAACTCTCTCCAGGACATCAAACGGCCCAATGTACCTCGGACTCAGCTTGCCTCTCTTCCCAAATCGGATAAATCCGTGGTTCAGAGAAATCTTCAGAAAGACATGGTCTCTAGGCTGAAACTCCAAAGGCCTCCGTTTAGCATCAGCCCAATGCTTGAAACGGTCCTGCGCAATCCTCAGCTTGTCCCGAATGTTCCTCACGACATCCACAGCCTCCACGATCATCTCAGGTCCTAACAACTCCCGATCTCCAATGTCAACCCAGCTCAGTGGCGATCGACATTTCTTCCCGTATAGCGCGACGAATGGCGCCATGCCAATACTCGCCTGGTAGCTGTTATTATAGGCAAACTCCACATGATGGAGATGATCCTCCCAAGATACCTTGAAGTCCAACATGCACACTCTCAGCATGTCCTCTAAAATCTGAATCGTCCTCTCGGACTGGCCATCCTTCTGCGGGTGGTACGCCATGCTGAAACTCAGCCTTGTACCCAAGCTCTTCTGCAGACTCTGCCAAAACTGAGATGTGAATCTCGTGTCCCTGTCCGACACGATACTCACGGGGACTCCATGAAGTCGTACGATCTCCTGCACGATTCACATTACATCACTATCTAAACTAGGAAAAGGAAGCAAAATGGAGAGTAAAAGAATTTTACCTCCATATATCTCCTCGCTAGCGTCTCAGTGGACTGTCCTACTCGGAAGGGAATAAAGTGCGCAGATTTGGTCAATCGGTCTACGATCACCTAAATCGCATCATTCTGCTTCGGACTCCGAGGTAGTCCAGTCACGAAATCCATAGTGATGTGTTGCCACTTCCACTCCGGGATCGGAAGCGGTTGTAGCAACCCCGCCGTACTCTGATGCTCCGCTTTTACCTGCTGACATACCAAACACTTGGCTACGCTCCGAGCCACACTCCGCTTCATACCATGCCACCAATAGTTCAGACGAAGATCCTTGTACATCTTGGTACCACCAGGATGCACAGAATACGGCGAACTGTGTGCCTCAACCAACAACTCCTCTCTGATATCTCCAGCTGGCACACACAAACTAGCTCCAAATCTCAACGAACCATACTCATGAATCAAGAAGTCAGTCCGCAGACCGGCTTCTACCTGCTCCCGAATCTTCACCATCTTCGGATCTCCGGCCTGACCTGCCTTGATCCGATCCACGATCGTCGACTGTATCTGCATACACATCAACGAAGAAGCCTCTCCAGGAAGCATGATCTCAATACCAGACTCGCAAAAATCTTGCTGCAACTTCCACTGCGAAGTCAACATCATCACCGCTGGAAGTCTGCTCAGCGCATCCGGAACCACATTCACCTTGCCAGGGTGATACTGCAGGTCGATCTCATAATCTGCCATGAGCTCCAACCATCGACGCTGTCGCATGTTGAGCTCCTTCTACGTAAAGATATACTTCAAGCTTTAGTGATCAGTGAATATCTTCACCTTCTCACTCAACAAGAAGTGCCTCCAAATCTTGAGCGCAAACACGACTGCAGCCAACTCCAAATCGTGTGTCGGGTAATTCTTCTCATGAGCCTTAAGCTGACGAGAAGCATACGCAACCACGTGCCCGTGCTGATGCAAAACACAACCGAGACCTTTTCCAGAAGCATCGCAAAAGATCTCAAATCCTCCACTCCGATCGGGCACATCAAGAATAGGGGCATTCGTCAACCTCTCCTTCAGAATCGAAAAGGCCTCCTCACAATCATCAGACCAAACAAAAGATACATCCTTCCTCGTCAGTCTGGTCATCGGCTCAGTAATCCGAGAAAAGTCCTTAATGAAACGCCGATAATAACCTGCAAGCCCAAGGAAACTCCGAATCTCAGACGCAGACTGCGGAACAGGCCACTCTCTGATAGCCTTAATCTTCTCAGGATCCACCGAAATCCCATCTCCTGACACCATGTGTCCAAGAAAAGCAACCCTATCAAGCCAGAACTCGCACTTGGAATACTTACCATACAAACGATGCTTCCTCAAAATCTCCAATACTATCCTCAAGTGTGAAGCATGCTCTTCCTCCGACCTTGAATAGATTAAGATGTCGTTAATAAAGATAATGACGAACTTATCTAGCAAGTCGTAGAAGATCAGATTCATCAAATTCATAAAAACTGCGGGCGCATTGATTACACCGAAAAGCATAACCACGAACTCGTAGTGACCATACTTCGTCCTGAACGCTGTCTTCTGAATATCTTCCTTCTTCACCTTCAGCTGGTGATAGCCACTCCTCCGTTCCAACTTAGAGAACACTCTCGATCCTCCAAGCTGATCAAAGATGTCATCTATACGAGGCAATGGATATCGATTCTTGACGGTGACGGCATTCAGCTCCCTGTAGTCCACACACATGCGACGCAAACCATCCTTCTTCTTTACTAGCAACACCGGTGCTCCCCACGGAGACACACTGGGATTAATGTAACCCTTTTGCAAAATCTCATCCATCTTCCTACGCAATTCCTCCAACTCAGCTGGAGCCATATGATACGGCGCCTTCGAAATAGGCTGCGCTCTTGGAATAAGATCGATCGAAAACTCGAGAGCTCGATCAGGCGGCAGTCCAGACAACTCCTCAGGGAAGACGTCGTCGAATTCTCACACCACAGCTGATCTACTCTACTCCATCTGCATAGCAACGATCTCCACCGGCTTGGCCCGAAACCTGACCGGACCAAGCGAACTGCTGCCTCGGCTGAACTCGAACACCGGATGACCTGGAATCTCGAACACCACCTTCTTCCACCGGCAATCGATCGTGGCGTAGAAACTCCCAAGCCAGTCCATCCCAAGGACGGCATCATAGTTGATGATGTCGTGGACAATAAATTCAGTGTAAAGCTCATATCCACAGACCACCAACGGACAAGACGTGCAACCACGATGCACAGAGATCACGCCATTCCCTGTAACGATATCCCAACTCTTGGAAAGAGGGGAAGTCGACAAGGAATGCTTGTCCACAAAGCTCCGAGATATAATGCACATCGATGCACCAGAGTCGAAGAGGACTCGTACAGGAAATGTGCAAACCAAAATCACACCTAACAAGCAATCTAACAATCAAATCCTACTCTAGCAATCATAACATATTCAAGCAGCCAATCAAATTATAACAACAAGATTAACTAAGAAAAGAAACAAACTAGGCTGAGGGTTACCTGCAATAACCTCATCCTCGGTCTCAGCCTCAACTACAGTCATCAGGAAAGCATGCCTTCTCGGCTGCATAGCCTGCCGGAAAGCCTGCTTCTTGGAACAAGAGCTGTCCCATGTCCCGCAAGTACAGGTGCTCCCTGCTGCAATGGCTGAACTGCAACTGATCCTCTCCAAGGCTGTTTAGACTTCGGGCAATCCTTCATGACATGAGCAGGATCTCCACAAACCAGGCACTGTCCTAACATCTTCCTGCACTGTTCCTTGACGTGCACAGTCTTGCCGCAGAAATGGCAAGTCTTCAGAGTAGGCCCACCTGGCCTCTTGAACTGCACCGACTGGTTAGGCTTGAACCCAGGCCTAACCACCGCTCTGAACTGCTCCTTAGGCCTCTTCCCAGCTCCAGAAGTCTGTCCTCTCTTCTGGCTCGCAATCCGCTCCTGTCTCCTAGTAGCTACCAGCAACTTCTGATAAGACTCTAGATCTGACGAAGACATCAGGCTCTGCAAGTCTAGGGAAAGACCCTGTAGAAACCTCTGAGCTTTCTCCTCAGCATCCTCCACCATCTTCGGTGCGAAGTGACTCAGCCTGGTGAACTCCTGATGATACTGGTCCACTGAAAGATCTCCCTGCTTCAGATCAATGAATCGCTGCAACATCTCCCTCCTGGTAGCCTTCGGGAAATACTCCTCATCGAACCTAGCCTTGAAAGTAGCCCAAGGAATAGGTCTCACCAACAGCTCCTCCTCTACATCCCACCAGCTGCGGGCATTATCCTTGAGCTGTTTCTTCACCAAATCAACCCATCCAGCCGGGTTGTTCTTCAACTTCCTCAGTTTGTCCTCAGTATTCTTGATCCACTCCTCAGTAGCCAACGGTCCTTCAGATCCATCAAAGTAAGTCGGGCCCAGCTCCCGAAACTGCTTCGCTCCCGGCTCGAAGCGAGGGGCATTCTGGAGCATGCCCTGCTGCACCTGCATCATCTGATGCATCATCCTCATAACTTCAGCATTGGTGGGTTCTCTATCCGGCACCGCATCACGGGCGGGCCCACCACCAGCTCGGGTCTGTCGTCTTCCAGCCATCTAATGACATAGAAAACGAATTAAATTAGACTCAAAGCTTGAGACTTGGATGTTTTAATTTATTTAATGGACATTCTATAATTATTATCGTCGTTCCGATAATTCGCAGTTGCAAGAGGACCTGCATGGGCCACCAACAAAACCTGTCACGACCCGCTTCCCTAAAATGGAGGCGAGCCGTGAAGAGGTCCGCTCAGAGTTGGAGGTGTGAGGCCCCAGTCTGTAATGCGTCTGGAATAATCACATAAAGGTCCCTGCAAGTGCGTAGCAGAACAAAAATAATAATAAAAGAAGGAGACAGATAATAAAATTATTCGATCTCAGAAGGTCCATAATAAATTTCAACATCCCAGAAAAGCCACCAGGCTAAAAGAAAAGAGTCTAAAAGGCCCCAGCATGGCCAACAAAAATAAAAAACATACAGAAAGTAAGGTGCTACTCACCGACAACCTAACAATAGACTAAGCAAAAGTAACACCAAAGGAAGTCCCTACGACTGGTCGCCGGTGTCCTCGTACTCCACGTCAGCAGTGGACCCAGGCTCAAAGTCAGTAAACGCCTCGTCCTCAGCAACTGACTCTGGCTCGGCAACTAACATGCAACACCCAAAGAGACGAGGGCGCATGTCAGCAAAGTCTACAAAGAATTTGTGCAAGGAACTAAAAGGAAAGTAAAACAACCTAGCAGTTCTAAAAGTATGCGATGACATGGCATTTTAAAGTATGGATGCAACAATTAAATAAATGCGACAAGTATGACATGGCAGCAAGTTTAACAAGGCACAAGTACATCATGGCATGGGTAGCAAAACTACTAAACAATCACATGGATTTAACAAGTCAAGTAAACACGTCGTGCTCAGAGATTATGCCTTTTGGCTGGAGTGGCTGTACGGGCCAACTCCTAAGCTCAAGTGATCGCTTATCCCTACCCCTCCACGTGTATAGGGCATTGGCTTTTGACCAACACATGTAGCCCGCTTCTGGATCACGAGCCAGGAAGTGTATTTGGCATAGGGTTGTGCCTGCAATGCAAGTGCCTAGCCTGAACAAGGAAGTACAAGTATAGTAGCGTGTGCTACGAATGCAACACTCAAGCATGGATGACATGGCATGGCAAGTTGTAATTTAAATGCGTACAGATAAGGAATTTAAACGTGACATGCAAAGTACAAGTAAAGAGCATGCCGTTACGGAAATTAAACGTGACAGGCAGAGATGCATGAATGACATGTTAGGGTGACAAATCTAGCTTCGTTGTCAAGCTAGATCTTAAAATTTCGTCTAGGCGAGTATCATTTCGTCGCCTAGTCTCTTTTACGCCTAAAACAAGAAATGGCCTAAAACATGGCCTAAACAAAGATCTGGCAAGTTTCACTTGCCTGAATTCAAACGTTCAACAAATATCGTCCAACCATTCCAGTCTACCTATGTTCTCGGATCCACCAGCCTACAGTCCCAAATTAAGTTATCTTCATTAGTGAATTATCAGACAATTAAAATACCGATTTTTATCTTGTTTAACATGGATGGGTTGGGGGTCCTAAGTGTTTAGAAATTTACCCTTACACGACGCGAGAGCTACACTGGCGTCGGGTAGCGACGCCAGGGGTTGGAATAATAGAAAACGCTCCACGTCCAGATTCCAAATAAGATTCCACGCTCGCCAATTCTCGGGTAGTGTCCAGATCAGTGATCGAGATTCCAACAGCGAGTAGGATGCCGGTAGACGTTTCTACGGCTTCCGAAAAACCGTATCAACGAACCGGGACGAACGGTTTGACGCACGCAAAGTCTACGACGTTGAGCGTCGTAAGAGATGTTCATGACATCGGAAAACACCCCTAGGAGTAGTAGGGGGCTGACGGAAGACCCCAACAGCGAGAGGGTACGGTGAGATCTCCGCGACACGTCGACACGTCGAAATACACGCAAAACAACGAAGTTCTCGCTGTTTCAGATCAATGGGGCCTGCGGGCGGCTGTCAACAGCAGCAGGGACCAAGGGGGTCGACAGTAGCGGGAGGAGGCTGTGGGCGGCGGCCGCGGCCGCGGCCGCGGTGGTCGCTGCTGCGAGCTGCTGCGAACTGCAGCGAAGATCTCGGCGGCGCGGGCCTCTGCAGCGGAGCTCCGGCGATAGGGGGCCCCCACAGCGGTGCAGGCAGCGGAGGAGGGTCGTGGCGAGGGAGTAAGGCCGGTCGGCGGCAGGTTTATGGTCGGAGAGCGCCGGAAAGTGAGGGTGCGGGCGCTGATGCTTTACGAGGCGATTTCCAGCGGGTCACGACAGGGGTACGGCGGCCAGGGGAGAGAGGAAGGTCGGGGAAGTTGAAGAGGCCGACGACGACGATCTTGGGCTGAAGAAACGCGAAGATGGTCGGGGGTATTGGGGTTTTGCGTGAATCAAGAAGTCGGGGCGGCGCTTTGCGATAGGTTGCTGTCAAAATTACGTGACCTAGGTCAATTTTTATAGTGTATGGGCTCACGTGAGTAGGGGGTAGGGCTAAACGTGGGTAGGCTCTAGGTCATTTGTTAGGGTTGTTGTAGGCTAAAAAAACTGATATAATATAATTTTAAAAAAACCCAACTACTCCCTCTCTCTCTCTCCCTACGTGGGTTGTGTACGGCTAAGGAGGGGAAAAATAGACTAGGTCAAAAGTTAGGGAGAATTATTATTAATAATATTATTAGGGGATTAATCTAGGTGAAACTTAGGGCTAAAAATACAATGGGTTGGGTCAAAAGTGAAAGTAGGTCAAACGAAGTCCAAAAATTGTAAGATAAATACTGGGATGACCGGGACGACGAGAGAAAGAAGGCAGAGAAGACGGATCACAATTTCGACATCGAGAAACGAAATTAAAAATAAAAATGCCTCGCGACAAAAGTGAAAATCGCGACGTCTCTTCAAATAAGGTCAAATCGTGGGAGAACGACCCACGAAATGACGTTCCAAATCAACACCAAAATTTTAATACTCTCAGAGAGGGTCACAACGACATATCACACTATAGGGTTCGGATACAGACAACGTCTAAAATAATTACGTGCACGAACAAGACTACGTGCACGACAAGGCGTACAAGCGAAAACAGACCGTTACACAAACGGATCGCATCGGCGGAAACACCCGGCATTTGAAAGGTGGCGCACTTGGACAAGAATAGCTGGAGGTGATAATGTGGATTCTCATGGGAGTTCCCATGGAATGGGTCTTGTTGCATTAAGACCACTAATCCCGTCTTGAGCTCAAAATTCTTGTCCGCCGCCAACTCCGGCATAGCGATGGAAGAAGTAGTGGCGGAAGAATTAGGCTGAAGCCTATCTCTGATAGATATAATCCTCACCATACGTGCCGCTAGTTCCTCCGGTGTCTCCGGACGGTTCATACAATTATCCTCTATATTGAGTCTCTTCTCGGCTCTGATCCTCCTCTCAGTACGTACGATCTCCGGATCAAATATTATATCCTCTGGATCAGTCGTCGATCTCGTGTACATGCAAAGAAAAACAGAGCTTCGATGGAATTGTTAGCACGATTGAGGAGTAAAATAAAAAAATAAAAAAAAGAAATAGCTAAGTAAGGAAAATAAAACACTGTCACCTCCCCGGTAACTGCACCAAAAACTTGATCGGCCCCAGATATACACCCGGAGAACGATTGTAGTTTTACCGCAAGCGCACGGTCAAGTGGCGAGCGGGTATCGAACACGAGGAGGTGGTGTTGGCTCCAATATATCCTAGGTTGGCTCGACTACGAATGTTTAATTGGTGGAGATGGTTATGGTGAGATGTAATGGAAATGGTGGTGGTTATCGGTGTCGGTGATATAGATGTTGGTCAAATATCGATTCAAATACAATATAATAAAAGTGTCTAGAGCTAGTGAATCCCCACTATGGATCATCATTCATTCTTGTAAATTGTGAATTTCAATATTGCAAGATTTGTTTCGAGGTGAACTAGTCGTAACTGAATAGAGAACCAAGCTCATGCTCTCTCGCTATTGTCGGTCTATAGCAACCTAGATTAGGGCTCACTCTCGTGCAAACCCTAACCTAATCCACTAGCATGAAGATCGACATCATCATCCAATCGCACCTCAAGCTCACTCTCGTGCAAACTCGAGTTACGACCTAGATTGTGATAGCTCGTATTCGTCCAATCTCTTGCAAATGAATATGGGTATAGATTTATAATAAAAATCCTAGATTTGGTCCAATCTCTTGCAAACCAAGTCTAGAGAATCTCGATTATAAACCTAAATCGAATATCTAGGCCTTCCCATCGATCGGAATCCAATCTCTTGCAAACTCCAAATCGATGGAAATTCCTAGCTATCCGTAATAAATCAATCACAATCTAACCTTCTAGCAATTCTAGCAATATAGAAATTCATTCTTCATAATTCAGAAATTAGATCCATAGGGTTCATCCCTTTGCCCTAGAACAACAATCAACCAAGCATAGCTATAACGATATAGAAATCAATAAGATACATTGCGTGCATATGAAAAGATAGCAAATCAAATATGCAAACAATAAAAACAAGGATACTTAGCTTTGATGAAGAACTTCAATCCAATTACAAGCTTTTAGATACAAGAAGGGGCCTAGGGCATGGCCTAACCTCTAAAATAATCACTAAGAAAACAATATGGAACTCTCTCTAATGACGGCTACCAACCTCTTATATAGCCCCCCCCCCAATCCTAGAAAATAACCCTAGAAAACCTCTCAAATTCGTGCCCAAAAACATTCCTGGCCGCAACTTAAAATCTGGGCCCGCAGTCACTCGGGCCGAGTGGGAATATGACTCGACCGAGTGGAAATTTCAGCAATGCAACATCAACTTACAAATATTCTCCAGATTTCATCTGACCTCCGATTGGCACGTTCTTGGCGGCGTTGGAACCATCATGAAGTCTACTATCCATAAAAAAATATGAGAAAAATACTTTGATTGCTAAAATGATAGAAGATTTCAAAATAGTGGGAGGCTGTCTGAAAATCTGGGCGCTCATGTCATCGGCATCACTCGGCCGAGTGGGATTCTTCACTCGGTCGAGTGGGCTTCTCTACTCGGCTGAGTAGGGTCTTCTGCGGTTCTCCAAAAATTCCAGAGAGTCTGCTTAGATCTCAGGAGAAAAACCCTGTAACACTCGGACGAGTGTGCTTCTTCACTCGGTCGAGTGGGCTTTGCCACTCGGCTGAGTGAGGCTTCTCTAAAATCCAGTAAGTTGGCCTCTTCTCTGGATGAAATCTCTGTAGCACTCAGGTGAGTGGGCTTTCTCACTCGGCCGAGTGGTCTTCCTTGCTCGGCCGAGTGAACATGGCAAATCTTCGGTGCGTATCTGTTTCACTCGGGCAAGTGCAGTCCTTCACTCGACCGAGTGAGCAGTCTGCTCGGCCGAGTGGGGTACTCTTGAGCTCTTTTCTTCTCCTTTTCGTCTCCTCATCGATTCTATCAGATTCTGTCCTTCTCCACTCATCCTCTAGCATTGGTAACTCCTCAATAAGACCATGAACGATGCTCTGTTACGTGTGCAAGTCCTTTAAGCTTATTTTTGCTCTCAATTGCTCCATATTTCCTGAAATCTGACAAAGACAAGAAATAGTGAAAAGCATCATAATATTGTCAGATAATCATGAAAAACACGATATGGGCGATCAAAACGGCATGCAATCATGCAGAAAAAAGATATAAAATATGGAGTGATCAAAGGCCGACACCGACGCTTCCTCTTCCCGACCGTCACGCTATTTTCGCCGTGCACGTACACCCACACCCAAGGAGGAGGAGTGGATGGGACTCTCTACGCCGTCCGACTCCTCCCGATCACCCTCACCCGTGCCTCTAGCCATAGAGGCACCACTCCTTCCACCCCCCGCCCACCCTGCCACTCCTCCCATCCCCACGACTGCCCCCCACCACGTCCCATACCTCTACCCCCACACTTAGGACCTATGGCATCATCTTCCGAGATAACGCTCACCGAGAGCATTTCTCGGCCATGTCACACCGCACCATCGTCCCCAACCACTTCGCACACATCCACACCCTCCAGCGCCTAGCCTCCTGCATGGGGTGGTTCGGCTTTACCTGGTCATTGGTTTTGACTGCCTCCTCGCACTCCACGCCTGCACCTATACACGCCTCACACTAGAGGCGTTGAGCTCTATTGTAGTTACCCCAGCGGGTGACGGCATTAGCTTCCGGTTGCTTGACCATGACGTAGTGGTCACGCATGTCATGATCTGCACACACTTCCACTTTTCTGCCATCCCCGACTGTAGACTCGCTTTCTCCCCAGACTACGAGCCTACCGAGTTCGATGCCGAGCAGTTTTGGCATTGCATCATGGGTCCACGAGGATATCACCCTAGCAGGGTGAAATCCTCTTCTATCATCCACCCCTGACTTCGCTATGCCCAGTGCCACCTTGCCACCACTCTTTTTTCCAGGCCAGAGGTTGGGACGCTCTCCCTTCCTGAGCTTTCCCATATTATGGGGATGACTCGGCCTCTGCGCTTCTACCCTGACGGCACCCTCCACCCCTTCCTACTCTCCGATGCAGCACACTGGCTGTGTCACTACCTTCTTCAGACCACCCACGCCTCCACCAATATCTGCTGCGGCGGATTTTTTACCATCTTCGTACAGATGCTCGGCTTAGAGCTCCCTGCACGTCTAGTGACTCCCACTGGGCCTACACGCCTGACGATGGATGTGCTCACCCGCATGTCCATCATTAGGCCGCACGATGCGCGTCACTGGATTTACCTTTTAGGCGCCCACCACGAGCCATATCTCTTCCTACCCCGCCCTGCCCTCACCCATTCACCCCAGTCATGCTTGACTGGATCACTCCTCCTATTTTTCCCATTCCCTCTGTCCACGTCCTGGAGCCACCTGGAGCCCCGGTTGTCGACGACATCGACGACTGGGTGTTTAGTTCTGACAAGGATGAGCTTGACCTCGCTGCCCTCATGGCAGCCCAGCCACCCCACCCTGCACCACCCCCACCACTGCCTGCTCACACTTCTGTCCACACTTCTGCCAGTGTGACCACCACCACCACCACCACCTTAGAGACCTTGGAGACTATCTCCACCTCTTGCCCCGAGGTCACTACTACTGCCCCTACCGTGCCCGGAACTGAGGGCACGGTTGCTCCTGCTGCTCCCGACCTTACTTTTTCTTCCACTTTGGAGCCATCCGCTTCTCCCACTCCTGAGCCCACTGAGCCACTCTTCCCGGAGCCAGACCCCACCATCACCCTACCTGTCACTGTGGACCTCCTCGCCTCCCTAGGGTCCCCCGTCCCTCTACCTGGCACCACCACCACATTGGCAGCGGTAGTATTCACTGAGAGCGTCATGACATCTGTCCACACTTCTGTGTCTAAGACGACTCCTTTTTCTGCTGCCGCTGCTGTCTCTGCTTCCGCACATGATCTCGGTTCGATTCCACTTCATTCTTCCTTAGCCGAGATCCCTGCTAGCTCACCCTCTCTAGTCTTTCAGGCTAGGACCCGTGGATCTCATTCACGGGGCCGTCCTTCGAGAGTGGTGTCTAGCAGCTACCGTCCTCCCCTCGGCTCTCATGTCTCTAACACGTGCTTGACCGACGTGGAGACCGAGGTAGCGAGACTTAGGAGTGACTTTGACGCCTTCGCTCGCTCGGTTGACACACACCACAGGAGAGTCGAGGATGACCTCACCATGATCATAGATATTCTGAGGACGAGGCACATACCCACTGTGATACTCGCTCCCGCCCCTCCTCTCATGCCAGACCCAGTCCTTTCTCATGCACCACTCGTCGACCCTCACTCTCAGGCTTCTGCAGGGTCTGTCACCTCTACCTCCGAGTTGGTTGCCACACTAGCGGACACTTCAGTTGTCGACACAAACATTCACACACATGTCGACACTCCCGTTGTCTCATTCTCGTTTGAGCCTGCACCACCAGTTAACCCACCGGTCGACACTCTAGTCGACCATTCTGCTGTCATCCCTGCACCTGGTCCCCAGCAGCGGGACCCATCACCACCTCTAGAGGGTGGTGCCACTGTCTGATGCACATTTCACATTTTTGCTCCAGTCCCTCCTACATATATTTTATGCCCATCTGTCTTTTCGGGGCCTTAGTCTTACACAGCTTGGGGGAGGACCCATTTTGCATTTTGCATATATCCATCATCATGCACATGTATATACTCATTTTGCATATGTCCATATAGCATTTGCATCATATCATAGTTTGCATCATCTTGTTTAAGTTCATATTTCGCATTTCTTGCATCACTCCATGCATTTGCACATGCACTTTTTCTTTTATTTGTACAGTTTTATTTTCCATTTATTTTTATCTTTCTTATCCGCCCACCCACCCTAGCCTCATTTCCCGCCAAACCAGCGTGTTCTTAGCAGTGAGGACACTGATGTGTTTAGCTTAGGGGATGAGCGCTATCCCTTTTTATTTTCATTTTTTATATATTTTCTTTTATTTTACACCTTTTTAATTTTATTTTCCACCCATTTTGACCACCTTTTTCTTTTTCTCATTTAGCTTCATGTTTTCCATATTTTACCATGCTTGCATGCTTGTTTTTATTTTTTTACTTTACTTTATCCGCCTTTCTTTCCCCCTTTTGCTAGATATGTTCCACATGATGATATCTCTTATAGCCTTTTAGTATGCTATTGTGATGCTTATTACTTTTGACATGCTAGTTAGAGTATTTCGGTCTTTTGCTACCTGTATGCTTGCATATATATTCTTTTGCCGATTTCTCTATATGAATGCATGAAATAAATTGAAACCGAATGTATGCAGTAGTATCTAGTATATGCTTGTTGGAAATGCACCAAGCTTCATGAATCATTAGAGTACCTGAAGCATCTGCCTGTTGTCTTATTTCACTTCTTACTACATGCCTGCTATGATTGTACGCTTTACCGCATGTCTTCATTTTTTATCGAGATGAATGAAAATATCCATGCCTGCTTATGAGTTTAGTTAGAGTATTATCTTATTGAACCATTGTGCACGTCTTATGAGTGAACCGAGTGTTATATCATTTCCTTTTCCACATATCTTTATGAATCTCTACATGTCATTTAGTTTCACCCCATACAGCTACTTATATCGTATCCACTTTCCAAAAAAAGTCCCAAAAGAAAAGTTAGCCTCCAAAAAGCCAATAAAGGAGCCAAAATCAATATGTATATTCTATTGCTCCCATCAAAAAAATGAAAAGAAAAAAAAAGAAAGAAAAGAAAAGAAAAGAAAAATCATTCCTTATATCCCATTTGCATGGAGCTACACATATACTTGGGAAGAAGCCAAAAATTCCATATTTCTATTCCTTAGATGCGATGCCTCAAGCTAAGCTTTGGGGGGAACCATTTGACCATATGAGTGAGTATGACATTAGAGTGGAGTTGTGCACAATTGGGGATGTTTGATAATGCTTAAACTTTATGAAAACTGCTAGCTATGGAGATTTTTTCGGTAGTTGAGATGAATATATGAATGTCATGATCCTTTCTATTCTCTTTTGCATGCTTGATTTGAATCTTATATGCTTCGGTTATGTCTATTGATTGAAAAGTGCATCACCAATATTTTTTGTATTAGACTCTATGAATTGCAGGATGTTGATATGAATTGACTGTATGAATACTGAGAATTCCCTTTCTTTGATCTTAAATGCTT
Source organism: Scilla litardierei (assembly GCA_030789695.1). Taxonomy (NCBI): domain Eukaryota; kingdom Viridiplantae; phylum Streptophyta; class Magnoliopsida; order Asparagales; family Asparagaceae; genus Scilla; species Scilla litardierei. The sequence continues at coordinate 141,848,239 of CM061131.1, forward strand.
GCAAGTATTATATTAAGAAAAAGATACGAAATTCATATTAGTATGTGATTTATTTCGAAGCATCGTGATATGAAGCTAAGGCTTGAGATCTAATCGAATAATCTAGCACTCCCCTCCATCTTCTATTCCTTTTTCTATTTCTTATTTTTATCGCCCGGTGAACCTTGTATTCGTCCTCCTCGAAGACGAGTAAGAGGTAAGCTTGGGGGATTTTGATGTGTCCATATTTTCCATGTTTTTACCGCATCATTTCATCTAATTTCATATTATATTCGCCTCCGAAATTCATATTTTTATATACTAATGCGCTCCTAACACCATATTCTAGTTTTGCATAGATTTTTGGATTTTCAGGGATTTTGCAGCGAATCGGAGCTGATTCGGAATATGGACACATCCATCACATCCAGGACATCATTGGCAAGGCTTCATGGGAGTTCGCCGCAATTTAGAAGACGATCGGAGGAGAGGAGGAGAAGCGATCGAGAGAAACCAAGAAAATACCCTCAGCCCAGTCAGTTTCCCAGGTGACTCGGACCGAGTAACTTACAGCTACTCGGCCGAGCTGACACGTGGATATAGCATAGGGAACGGACCAGCCCACTAGACTGAGCAGCTAGGTGACTCGATCCGAGTTGCCATCCCCTGCTACTCGACCGAGTATGGGGCTACTCGACCGAGTAGCCGCACTAGAAATAAGCAAGCAGCAGCGCGGCCTGCGAGTTGACTCGACTGAGCAGCCACCTGCTCGGTCGAGTAGCCGACCCGCCCAAGCGACATGTGGACCCACGTTTTCAGATTTCTGAGAATTATTTCGTGGGGTCCCTACCCTTGTATATAAGACAATTCCTTTGATTTTTTAGACATGAAATGTTTTAGTGTAAGTTTTAGAATTAATTAAGAGTTTTGGATCTAGGTTTTGATTTTTGAGCAAAGACTTGATTTTTATTGCGTTCTCTGGCCTGTAATCTATTGGATCTTAATTCTCTGTGACCGGATGTCGATCTACATAGATTTTGGTACGTATTCCTAGCTTTTATATGCTTTTGATTACTACGATGAATTCCATGGTAAAAATCCAATCTTTCCTTGCTTTCTCCACCATGTGTGAGTAGTTCTATCTAGGGCTAATGGATTAGCCCTAGGATCTTAGGAAAACGATGCGAAGTTAGGATTTTTAGGTTGATTGGACATAAAAAGGGGAAGTATTTTGGTTGATCTAGCAAAATCCCTAGGAGAACTCGTACTGAGATCGTGCCCACGGTCGATGGAATTGATTAGCTAAGTAGTATCTTATGGATTTAATTAGGGAGTTAGTGGATTCAACCGAGGCTCGTGACCATGTCCGGCTCGTGTCTTGATGGGATCCATCGACGAACTATACCACTAATTGACGGCTACCGCCATTGCGTCAATGAGAGCTACCAAAATACCTCGACGCTCTAACCCACGAGAGTGGTACGAGTTGAGAGCATTCGACCCACGAGGGTGGTGAGATTATTGTAGATCCTTAATGAACATATCGTATGCATCTAGCGCGAGAGCGGGGTGAATACGATATGTTAGACTCATAAAGCCTAGACGCATGAGTTCACTTCCTTGATGCTACAATCCCCAATAAAACCGATGCAACGTAGAAGTCCTAATCTAGCATCAACCTCCGACGGTCCTAGTGGTGAGTCCTAATGCCCTAGTCTCTTTATATTAATCAAACATCACCCACCAACCAATCATTCAAACCGACTGTTACCTCTTTCTGAGATTTATAAATAACATGAGGTCAATACACCGCTACTTTCCCTGTGGGATCGATATCTTTTATATTATAACTTGACACCATCCGCTTGCGTTCGTGAGCCTGGAATCTATACCTAGGAACCATTCAGTGCCTGGCATTAGTGACACTGCCAGGTGGCTTTTGAGTGTTAGTTCCGGATGCATCACACGCCAATGGAGAAAGCGAGTAATTATTGGTATGTAGTGAAAATCTATAAAATTAAGAAAATTTTAAGGTAAGATACGCTCCTCTCGCTAGCGAGAGGAGGCAAGCTTACAAGGGTCTTAGAAAAACATAAAATCTATTCTACTGGGTTGAGTACACCTGTTTTCAAATGGTGGGTCCAACACGTTATTTGGAGCAGGCAGCTGCTCAATTTGTTCTTTCCGTGGCTTCGCCAATGTCGCGATGCCACGAACACCGGCAAACTCTAGCAACGCTCCCCCAAGCTTCTTCCAAGATTTTCCACATATATCCTGTGAAAGAAAGAGAGGGTCAGTCCATGGTGATTGAATTTTTCCCAATGTAAATGTGTTCCACAGACGCTCATCAAAATGTAATAAAATATATGGTGTATAGTGACAAAAACTTCCTGGAAATGTGATGCAGTCTCTCAACGATGATGCGATCGTCACCTCGCTAATCCCATAAGTATGCTCCTCAGGTGCGATTATGGACCAACACACCTCTATCGAATGCGAATCAGTAACCTGCGAGGAAAATGTTTGGTCAATAGCTTCTTAATCAAAAGAATTATAAAATGGAATGAATGATTCAGAAGTGGAGTCTAAAATACTTTCCTGTACGGGAGCGGTATGCTCAAGTGGATGTGATGTCTCTGATGGAGTGGGAGTGTCCTCTGGAGGTGATGATTGAGTGGTCTCACTCCTATCCTCTTCCTAAATGCAAACGTCCTCCTCAATCTCCTCGATGCTCTCACGTGGTACGAAGTGGGGGGCGCTATCATATGGGAAGAGTGACCTGTCTGGGATCATACTCTGGCCCAAATACACTTCATTCCAGTCTTTTGTAGTGGAGTAGTGATGAACGACATTCCCCTCTATTCGTACAAAGGTTCCACTATCCATATCGTCATCTTCTGTGGGTTGATGATGCTTTGGCTTTGTCCTTGCTCACTTCCTACCTCTCCAAGCAAAACTTTGTCCACCCATGGGCTCAAACGTGGTTCATACTCCATCTAAGGTATATCGTCTGGGGTGTGGTGTGACTTCGCCTGAATCTCGATGGTGGAGGTGACTCCTCCATCCAGATTATCCCATCCTGATGATGTCCACATGATCGAGTCCCCCACAAGCAATTGTTGTAATGCCCTGCTAAGCTACTGTACAAGTACTAGAGGGGGGTGAATAGTACTTTAAAATAATTAAGAGGCTAATTCCTAATTACCTTGCAAACTCTACCAATTAATGCGGAAATGCGGAATAGTAAATAATCGACAACAAATAAGACAATCGCAAACAAGCAATATTACTGGGTTCGGATCCACCCAAGTCTCCCCGACTTGTTCCCGGTGATCCTACGTCCCAACCACCCGGATCACTTCCGGATACTTGAGTTAGAAACCCTAACTCAAGATTTCCACTATGAAATACTTGTGAAAAACCTTCACAAGTCAAATCATACACAAATGAAAATTGTGACTCCCACAACCCGGGATCACAAACACACTCTCACAACCGAGAGTGAATCACTTACAATAACAAATTAAATTGAAATGAAAGTTCTTACCACAAAATACCTATACCTTGAGTAAACTTACGAATTAGGGCAATGATGATTTTGGGGAAGATGAAGAGGCACCAAACCCTAGCTCCAAGATGTAGATCAGCTATGGAGAGCTATGAGGTTGATGGTGACCTAGGATCAAACACTTGGCTTGGAAGGCTCACAATCAATGAATCTCTCTTTTGAAATAAGAGTGAGAAGAGATTCAAGATTGGAAATGAATGAGCTTTAATGAGATGGAATGATTTCTCTTTGATCTCTAAACTTCTCTTAATATCAGCCTTTAATGCAATGAATGCAGTACACTAAGTATTTATATGTTAGAGGAAAGAGAGAGAGAGAGAGAAAAATGTTTCAATTAAAGCTCCAACGGCTCTATTCTGAACCAAACTAGTCGGTCAAAGAACAACCACCGACCGACTAGTTCAGCAACTAGTCGGTCTGTCAGACAGCATGAACCGACTAACTGGTGAACAGGGAATAGATCAAGTTCAGACTGACGAGAACTAGTCGGTCAAAGAAGAGTTGTTGACCGACTAGTTTCACAACTAGTCGGTCGGTGACTCAACTGAGACCGACTAAGAGATAAAATAGTCTGAACACAAAATTGATTTAGTCGGTCCAAGAACAAATGTTGACCGACTAGTTCATCAACTAGTCGGTCGCCAAATGAACATAGACCGACTAACGATAAACAGTAAGTCAAGCGAAAATTGGCATGTACAGGGAAAGCTCAACTAGTCGGTCCAAGAAGCATCACTGACCGACTAGTTCACAAACTAGTCGGTCGGTGAGTCAACGTAGACCGACTAACTATAAACAGTAAAGAGCTTGGAATTGACTGACGCAAACTAGTCGGTCCAAGAAGCTTGGCCGATCGACTAGATCTCCATCTAGTCGGTTGGTTCTTCTTCTTGAACCAACTAACATGCACAAGAAGTCGCGAATCGAAGCGCGAAGCTTCGGGAAAGTTTGTATGGACTTCTACTAAGATCCTATGTCTAAGATAGGAGCGTTATGAAGATTAAAAATGTAAGACCTACTCAAGGCTTAACATTCTACGGAACGAATCTAAAAGACTATAAATAAAACTTGACGAACCGTCTTCGAAAGCTTCGATCCGAATCTTCATGACTTCTAAAAAGGTCCAAAAGCTTCAACGAAGCTTTAGGCATACGATCACGTGCTTTGAGAAGTCTTGAGACGTCGCTTTGGATGTTCATGTGAATTTGGCGACGATCTCCATAACTGCGCTCACAAATTGTTAGTTCACGATATATTTATGTTTGTTCATCATCCAAAACCAAATCCGGGGAGTCCAATATCCAACATTCTCCCCCTTTTTGGTGATGACAAACCAACATAAATAATAATAAAAAATAATGATTCAAATGTAATTTACTTACTCCCCCTGCATTGATGACATGTTAATTCCATATTCAATAATATTCATAAGCATCAAGCAGACGAGTAAAGTATATAAAATGAGAATCAAATATTGAAATTTAGGATTTGAAATCCAATTTTTATATCTTAACTCCCCCTGAATCTAATATATCAAATTAGATTCTTGGAAAAATGCTTAAATTATCATTTAGCTCATCGACAAAGATTCTGATCCGTCCTACGAGCCCCTCGCCTATGACCGTAGAGCCATCCCCTACGGATCCCGATCAACCTACGCGAACCCCTCCTAAACGCCGATCGAAGTCTACCCAACCCTCTTCGTCTTCGCCTCCTCTTAAGCGTAAGAGGATGGCGACAGCGAAGCCTCGATCCCAATCTCAGCCCAAGCCCAAGCCAGCTTCATTCCGTGCCCCTACACCTCCTGATTCCGACACGGAATACATACCCGAGACTGAGACCCATAGGGATCCTTCACCTCCTCCTAGGCAACCTGAGTCTAGCTCTCGACCCCGTACACGTCAGCCTAAGGGAAAGGCTCCGATGCCGGTTGGTGGTGTTAATATTTCATTGTGTCGTGATGACCCTATGTGTCTCGCAGCTTACAACCGTATCAAACACTGTCCGCTGCTTCTGGAGCATTTCGTTCAATTTTCAGACTTCCCAGGCCTCGCAGATCTTCTGTCGTCTTCCGGTCTTATCGATTATCTTTGATTTGACCCTAAGGCGAATCCACACACATATCCTCGCCTAGTGAAGCTTTTCTACGCCAATAGGATCCGGGGTCAGTACGACGCGACCCACTCGATTGAGACGACTGTCTTGGGGACTCCGATAGTCCTCACGGCAGAAATCTTAGGAGAGTTGATCGGTTGCTCGTCGTCTGGCCTCCTCCCTTCAGATATTTCCATCGATGACATATCCTCCCTCGATCAGGTCATTCTTTCTGAGATCTTCCATGAGATTCCTTCCGCCATGATTGGCGTCCCCTCGAAGTCATTCAAGCCCAATGGCTGGGTCCTGAACCTGATTCTGAAGTCGTGCTTACTTCCTAAGTACGGCTCCTCCTCTTTGCCTTCTCAGCCATTCCTGAAGTTGATCTATGCCATCTTCATGGGGAGTGAGATTAACTGGGCCCGGATCATACTCGATAAGATGGATTCTTTCGAGTGTATCCACAAGTCCACGAAGTCTGCGCATATCCCATTCCCGTGCCTTCTGACACTCGTTTTTCGCCACTTCCGTGTCACTTTGCCTCGTGATGATGAGCGTCCTCTCGGTCCCCCTCTGATTACGACGGCCGTCAAGAAGTCTCTTGCGGCGCTTCGTCACGTTCAGAGGATGACCCCCTCTGCTTCAACGTCTGCTTCTGCCTCAGCTACTCCCTCTACCACTCTTGACGAGCTCGCACGTTCAGTGAAACGTGTGGAGTCTCGTTATGCTCGTACTGAGGAGATACTTGCTCGTATCGCTCGTCACCTTGGTATTGAGATCCCTCCGTCTGTCTCTGACGAGGAGGAGTTGGATGAGGAGGAGATTGAGGAGCTTGTTCGTGTTTCTACTCGTGCCCCCGAGGGCACCTCTGGTGCTGCTGCCTCTTCTGCCGGTGACCCCGAGAGTACTCATGTTGCCACCGCTCTTGCGGTGGATACTACGACTGGTGCTCCCGAGGCCACTACCGTTGCTGCTCCAGAGATTTCCTCTACCGTCGCTCCTGTGGACACTTCAGCTGATCCGGTGACCACCTCCACTCCTGCAGAGCATGTTGCTGCTGCAGATCCTTCCACTGCCTCTTGAGCTTCTTTGAGGCATCTCCCGATGCCCATTGGATGATTTATCTAGTTGTGAGAGAGCTTGGGTAGGATAGAGTGTGGTTATATTTTTGACATTTTTTTGTATCTTCATGTATTTTGATGATATTTTGGATATTTTGATGTAGTGTGATACTCTGATGTCCGGTGTGACATATGTTATATGTTGTGATATTTTGATGTATTTTGTGCCCCGATCGTTGGATCGATGTTATGTATGTCGGCAATGTATCTTTTTGATGTACTCATGCTTTATATTTATATATACATCGATGTTGACTTTTACATTATGTTGTGCACATTTTATATTTTATATGTCTCTGATGTTTTGATTTCGTCGCTCGACGATAATAACTTGGTTAAATAGAATTCACTTTATGAAAACATAGAATTGTTTTCCATGCACTAAATTAACCAAGAATGTTGATATTGGAGAGTATATTCCATAACTCAATCCGTAAAATTTATTTGAGTTTTGATGATTTTATTTACCGATTTTCGACTTTGGTCTCATTGACACGCTTTGATTTAATTCGTGCTTTTCCTTTGGTGTCATTTGGACTGTGGTCGTATTCTACGACTCCCGTGCTTTAATTTGAAGCCATTGTTGTTATCGTTGATTTCCTCCCACTCTTTTTGCTAATGCCAAAGGGGGAGAGATATAATAATGACGATGAGCTAAATGATAATTTAAGCATTTTTCCAAGAATCTAATTTGATATATTAGATTCAGGGGGAGTTAAGATATAAAAATTGGATTTCAAATCCTAAATTTCAATATTTGAACTAAAATTATATCAGTATTCGAATACTTAACAAATGATGTGGAATCAACTTCTCCCATTTTAAAACCCAAATCCAAAAGAAAATTCTTTAAACGGTCATACCAAGCTCGATGAGCTTGTCTCAAACCGTAAAGTGCTTTCTTAAGTTTGAAAACATGATTTGGAAATGTTTCATTTATAAAACCCGGAGGTTGAGAAACATAAACTTCCTCAACAACATCTCCGTTTAAAAACGCACTTTTAACATACATTTGAAATAATTTAAAATCCTTATGGCATGCAAAAGATAACAATAATCTAATTGATTCTAATCTAGCTACCGGAGCAAAGGATTCTTCGAAATCGATACCTTCCTCTTGCCGATAGCCTTGAGCTACTAACCGAGCTTTGTTCCGGACGACGACTTGGTTTTCGTCGGTTTTGTTCTTGAAGATCCACTTTGTCCCTATGACGGTGTGGTTCTTCGATGGCAATGGAACAAGCTCCCAAACCTCATTTCTCTCGAATTGAATGAGTTCCTCTTCTATGGCAAGGATCCAAGCGCTATCTTCGCATGCTTCATTAACATTCTTTGGCTCTATCGAGGAGGCAAAGGCACAATGAGCGAAGTGGTTGACTTGCGATCTCGTCTTGACACTATCATGGATATTGCCAATGACTTGCTCATGAGGATGGTCACGAACGGTATGAAGCTGTTTGGGAATTCCCTGATCACTAGGAACATTCTCAAAAACTTCATTAGTCGGGTTAGTATCAATAGAATCAATAGAATTATTAGAATTAGAATTACCAATTGAATCACATAAGACATCCATAGAGTCATCATCATTAGTAATTCTAGTTGGAACAAATCCTTCATTAAATGAGACATGAAGCGATTCCTCGATCGTTGAGGTTCGTTTGTTGTATATCCGGTAGGCTTTGCTACGTGAGGAATATCCAACAAATAACCCCTCATCGGATCTTGGATCGAATTTGTCCAAACTACCATACGTGTTCTTAATAAAACATTTTGAACCAAAAACACGAAAATGTTTAACTTGAGGCAATCTACCAAACAACAATTCATAACAAGTTTGTTTAGTGCCGGGCCTCAAAAGTATTCTATTAAACACATAGCAAGCGGTGTATACCGCTTCCGCCCAAAATTGATGGCCAAGTTGGCTATCATCAAGCATCGTGCGAGCACACTCCACTAGCGTCCTATTCTTACTCTCAACAACACCATTTTGAGGAGGTGCGTGAGGGAAAGAGAAGGTGTGTGTAATACCAACTTCATCACAAAATGTCTCAAAAGACTCATTCTCAAATTCCCCTCCATGATCACTACGAATAGTGACAATGGTGGTTCCAATGAGATTTTGTACTTTCTTAACAAAAATTGTGAAGTTTTCAAAAGCTTCATTTTTATTACATAATGAAAATACCCAAGTAAACCTAGAAAAGTCATCAACGATGACAAGTCCATATCTAGCATTACCTAATGAAGCAACTCTAGTTGGCCCAAATAAATCTAGATGTAATAGCTCTAGTGGCCGCTTAGAGGAAATGTTTTTCTTAGGTTTAAATGAAGATTTTGGAAGCTTGCCTCGTTGACACGAGTCACAAAAGCTTTTCTTTTGAAAGACAAGCTTAGGGAAGCCTCTAACAGAATTTAACTTGGAAAGCTTAAAAAGTGTTCCAAAGTTCACATGACCAAAACGTCGATGCCATAAGTGTTGTTCACGTGTGTTGGCAATGAGACATTGTTCATGTGATCTTGGAAGATCTAGGATATATATATCCTTATGGCGTGTGCCGGAAAACAATAATTCATTATTATCTTTTCTTAAAATATGGCACATTCCTTTCGCAAAGTTAACTTTGTAACCTTTGTCGCAAAGTTAACTTTGTAACCTTTGTCACAAAGTTGGCTTATTGAAATGAGATTGTGGTTTAATCCTTTAACAAGGTAAACATCACTTATTAATGGTTTAGAAGGATTACCCACTTTACCAATTCCTATGATGGTTCCGCTCTCGTTGCCTCCAAAGACGACGCGGTTCCCATTTGCAATGGGCACCACTCCGGAGAGCAATTGAGCGTCACCCGTCATGTGTTTTGAACACCCGCTATCGAGTATCCAATTCCTCTTGGAGCTAAATTTAAATTTGTTGCTCCGTTTCTTTTTCTTTTCCTTGAGTACCTAAAGATAGAAAATATCGTATCATGGTACCCAAGGTCATTGGGTCCAAAAGATTAGACCTTTGGAAGCCAAGTCCAATTGGACTTAGACTTCCCCACATAATTATCATTATCCACTACATTCATAAAATAATCATTCATGTAGATTTGTTTTTCATCCATGCTTGTGTCCTTTGGGCTCCAAATCTTGAAAATTTTGGGAGCACTAATCCTATTGGGTGCATGCATGCGTTGTTGATTTCTACGTGATGCATGACGTGGATAGGCATAAGGAACATGATGGAATGATGCATGTGGATAATTATTCATACAATGATGTGAGTGAACATATGCATGTGGGGGAACACGTGCGTGAGGGTGTCTCACATGGTGTGCACGTGCCCGTGGATGTGTAGCATAGAAATCATCATATGTGTGAGCCGGTGGAGTAGGACGTGTGTTCCTACGTGGCATGGTATTCGTGTACATGTAAGCATGGCCCTTCTTTGGAGGTCCACCCAAAGTGGGTTTCTTTCCAAATGAAGGTGTGTACGAGGTGGAAGCATCATTGGTAGATGAACTACCAATAGAGTGTTTGCTACCACTCGTTGAGTCACCGGAAGTTGGCCTAACAAAAGTAGTGGCCGATTTGGATGAGCTTCCCATCGTATACCCTAAGCCAATGTGGTGATTGGCCGGAAGTAAGTTACTTAGGATTTTATCCAAATGGTCCTTACCCTTATTGAATTTATTAATTCGGCCTAATGTGCTCTCATATTTCTCGGTGAGAGAACGCAAAGAAGCATCCAAAGTGGATACTTGCGATGTGAGCACATAAACACGAGATTTGAGATTTTCATTCTCAATACTCAAAGTCGAGTTTTGAGAAGTCAAATCCACAATCTTGTGTTCTTCCGGATCCTCAATGCTAACATGTTCAAGTTGAGTCTTGAGATTAAAAATCTCATTCTTCAACTCTTCAACAACGGTGTCGTTATTGGTGATGATAGTTTTAGGCAAGGTTTGGATGCTAGCTAAATCATCTTTTACTTTAGTATACATATTTACTAATTTAGTGTATTTAGACCATAATTGCTCATTAGCATTTCTAAGGTCATCCATGGTTACCTCATCGCCTTTGTTGTCGCTATCATCGGAAGAGGAATCTTTATCTTGCTCCTCTCTTGCCATGAAGCACATGTGTGCTTGCTCCACTTGCTCATCATCCGACTCTCCGCTTGAGGAATCCTCGGAGTCGGTGAAGGTTGCCCCGACAAGTCCCTTTTTGTACCATTTCTTGTACTTCTTGGACTTATCGAACTTCGGCGCCTTCCACTTCTCCTTTTGCTTATTTTGAGGACACCCCGCTTTCATGTGTCCTGGCTTGTTGCATTTGAAACACAAAGGAGAGGGGGCGTTAGAAGAACTAAACTTCGATTTGTTTTTGAAGTTACCTTTCCGGAAGAACCGGTTGAACTTCTTTGCCATGAGTGCCATGGACTCCAAGTCCAACTCGTCTTCTGAGTTTTCATCATCGGTCGATGTGGATGTGGATGGAGCGGCCTTGAAAGCTATAGCCTTCTTCTTTGGCTCGTCTTGCTTTAGGTAGGACTTCATCTTGTCCTGCAACTTCAACTTGCTATCTTTGCGTACCTCGTATGACATTAAGGTACCTATTAGTTGAACAACGGTATAAGTTTTCATGTCATTACCTTCCTCGATGGCGAAAGTCCGTTTCTCCCAACAAGAAGGAAGTCCATCGATTATCTTCGAGACTTTCTCCTTTTGGGTGTAGGTTTTACCGAGAGCCTCCAACTCGTTTGTGATGTCGACGAAGCAAGCATAGTACTCCTTCATCTTCTCACCCTGTAGCATATGAAACAACTCGTAATCTTTATTAACTACAACGAGTTTAGAGTCTCTTACCCTACTTGTCCCTTCATGCAATATGAGGAGGGAATTCCATATTTGATATGCACTCTTACATGTGCATATCTTGTTGAAATCCTCGGGCTCCAAGGCACATTGCAAGGCGTTCATTGCCTTGGCATTGCTTACCTCCGCGGCGACCTCCGCGGGAGTCCACTTCTCGAAATCTTCTTCGGCGGGCTCAACGTACTCCTTCATCGTGGTCCTCCATAGTGAAGCACTCCGGAGGAAAGTATCCATCCGGTATTTCCAGTACCCATAGTTGGTACCGTTGAAGAAGGGATGCCTCGTTGATGAGTGTCCTTCCATTACCGAAGACGCTCCTTCACGATTCTTGAAGGTGCTATAGTCGGAAGGTGGACGAACGGTCTTGTTGTCGTTGGCAGACATAGCTATAGACTTGGCTCTGATACCAAATGTAATGCCCTGCTAAGCTACTGCACAAGTACTAGAGGGGGGGTGAATAGTACTTTAAAATAATTAAGAGGCTAATTCCTAATTACCTTGCAAACTCTAACAATTAATGCGGAAATGCGGAATAGTAAATAATCGACAACAATAAGACAATCGCAAACAAGCAATATTACTGGGTTCGGATCCACCCAAGTCTTCCCGACTTGTTCCCGGTGATCGTACGTCCCAACCACCCGGATCACTTCCGGATACTTGAGTTAGAAACCCTAACTCAAGATTTCCACTATGAAATACTTGTGAAAAACCTTCACAAGTCAAATCATACACAAATGAAAATTGTGACTCCCACAACCCGGGATCACAAACACACTCTCACAACCGAGAGCGAATCACTTACAATAACAAAGTAAATTGAAATGAAAGTTCTTACCACAAAATACATATGCCTTGAGTAAACTTACGAATTAGGGCAATGATGATTTTGGGGAAGATGAAGAGGCACCAAACCCTAGCTCCAAGATGTAGATCAGCTATGGAGAGCTATGAGGTTGATGGTGACCTAGGATCAAGCACTTGGCTTGGAAGGCTCACAATCAATGAATCTCTCTTTTGAAATAAGAGTGAGAAGAGATTCAAGATTGGAAATGAATGAGCTTTAATGAGATGGAATGATTTCTCTTTGATCTCTAAACTTCTCTTAATATCAGTCTTTAGTGCAATGAATGCAGCACACCAAGTATTTATATGTTAGAGGAAAGAGAGAGAGAGAAAAACGTTTCAATTAAAGCTCCAACGGCTCTATTCTGAACCAAACTAGTCGGTCAAAGAACAACCACCGACCGACTAGTTCATCAACTAGTCGGTCGGTCAGACAGCATGAACCGACTAACTGGTGAACAGGGAATAGATCAAATTCAGACTGACGAGAACTAGTCGGTCAAAGAAGAGTTGCTGACCGACTAGTTTCACAACTAGTCGGTCGGTGACTCAACTGAGACCGACTAAGAGATAAAACAATAGTCTGAACACAAAATTGATTTAGTCGGTCCAAGAACAAATGTTGACCGACTAGTTCATCAATTAGTCGGTCGCCAAATGAACATAGACCGACTAACGATAAACAGTAAGTCAAGCGAAAATTGGCATGTACAGAGAAAGCTCAACTAGTCGGTCCAAGAAGCATCACTGACCGACTAGTTCACAAACTAGTCGGTCGGTGAGTCAACGTTGACCGACTAACTGTAAACAGTAAAGAGCTTGGAATTGACTGACGCAAACTAGTCGGTCCAAGAAGCTTGGCCGACCGACTAGATCTCCATCTAGTCGGTTGGTTCTTCTTCTTGAACCAACTAACATGCACAAGAAGTCGCGAATCGAAGCGCGAAGCTTCGGGAAAGTTTGTATGGACTTCTACTAAGATCCTATGTCTAAGATAGGGGCATTATGAAGATTAAAAACGTAAGACCTACTCAAGGCTTAACATTCTACGGAACGAAGCTAAAAGACTATAAATAAAACTTGACGAACCGTCTTCGAAAGCTCCGATCCGAATCTTCATGACTTCTAAAAAGGTCCAAAAGCTTCAACGAAGCTTTAGGCATACGATCACGTGCTTTGAGAAGTCTTGAGACGTCTCTTTGGATGTTCATGTGAATTTGGCGACGATCTCCATAACTGCGCTCACAAATTGTTAGTTCACGATATATTTATGTTTGTTCATCATCCAAAACCAAATCCGGGGAGTCCAATATACAACAATTGTGACTCCCCATGTGATAGGACCAATCTGTTCACACTTTGGGTGAGTTCTTGGAGCTGGTTTTGAGCATGGGTCTGGGTTTTGATCCATCGAGCTTCATCTTGGAGTTTCTCTTCTAAGAGCAACTCGATATGGGATTTTTATGGTGAAGGGTCGTGGTAGGAAGGTTCAAGAGATAGGTCGTCGATATATAATGGTGGGTTGTATGGGTACGTATGACTTTGGCATTGTATGAAGATGTGCCCCTGCATCCCGCACTTTATACAAAACACCGCAACCTGTGGAACTTGATTGTGTCCTCCAAATTGAGCATCGTGTGGGAACAAATCACTGTCGGGCATCCACATTTTCTCCATATAGCACCTGAAATGTCAAAGACAAAGCTAGGGCAAACACGTCAGTGGTACAAGAGAATTGTAAACAAATGAATACCGGTGGTGGGAAAAAACCGTGTTATTAAAATTTTTATAAATTTTTGAATGAGACGTAGTCTAACTAACCCTAATCTCATTAATATCAATCAAACCGTGCCTTCCCGGCAACGACGCCAAAAACTTGATAGTCTTGTTTTAACATTTATAATACCGCAAGCGCACAGCGTCGTTGTAGCACATTACGGGTCGTCCACAAGGAGGCTAGGTGATCGAATATTGGCTCGATTTTGGGTTTATGGATAGCTACGCTAATCGATTAGAGGGGGATACGAATTTTACGGGTTTCAACAGAGAAATGACATGGAGATGCGTAAACAAAGAGGAATGATGAAGTAATAATAAGACAACAGCAACAAGGACAACAACAACAAATGGGAACATCAACAACAACAAAACAATATCAATAAAATGCAGATAAAGAGAAAAGAGGCTTATCTCATTAATCTCCAAGGGAAGTTGTCAGTTTCCTTTAGAAACCAAAGAGAAAAGCTCCAAAACCCTATCTAAAAACTAATCAAAACCCTAAACTACTCCTAAATATCAATGGAACAGTAAACTAGGGCTAAAACGAGCCCAAAACACGGCTCTCCAAGAATGGTGTCCTTCTCTATTTATACAAGCCCTAGGAATTTGAATGGGTCCCAGCGAGTCTACTTTGAACAGCCGCATCGTCAAAATGACGCGGCAGCGTGGCTCTCTTCGCTTTGCTGCATGACTTGAGGGGAGAAGGGCCACACGGCCATATGAATTTATTTCATACGGTCGCGGTGATTTTTATAGATACGACCGTTGTGTTTGTGCGTTTCTGCGTTTGTGCACTCCTCACCCTTCTAAGTGACACGGCCGTACGGAGGGGAGTCCGTACAGCCGTGTGGCTTTGGTTGTTTCATTTCCTAAGCTTTCCCAAGCTTCTAGCCTCAATCTCCAAGCTTCAAGTGTAGAGTCTTATCAATGCCTCAACTGGCTTTAAACTCCAAGTGTGGCCTTTGATCATCTCTATTTGCCCCTAGCTTGATGCCCAGCTCCAAGTGCCTTAGCTTTCTTCTCCATCACAAAGCTCCAGCTCTCATCTCCAGCCTCACAACTTCTCCACCTTCATCACAAAGCTTTAGCTTCAGCAAATGATCAATACTTCAACTCCCAACTCCCAAGCTTCATCACTTGGCTCATGCTTCCAAGTTCCAGCTCCAAGTTTCTTCAGCTCTTCCAACTCACTTCAGCTCTTCCAAACTCAACGATAAGCTCGACAATGAATCCCTCAGGCTCCAAAGTAAAGAACTCAACCCACATGCATTAAACAAGCTCCAAAACACTCCAAATTCCTCCATATTCACCTGAAAAGTACTGGGGAGACAAAAAGCGTAAAACGGAACAAAAAGAGTAAAAACAACACGAAAAACGAGGCAGGGTCGAGTAAAATATGAATGAAATGAGGATGATTTTTTTGGAGAATATGCTTTGCATCTTTATTGATATCGGGAAAAGCATACAGGACTCATGGGCGGAAGAAGGATGTATGTAAAGAGGGGCAAGGCACAGGCGCCTTAGCCCCCACAGTTACACTACACCTTCTGCTAACCCAAAAGCCAAAGAATACAAAGAATACAAGGCAAACAACCTAGGCTAGTAACCCCCAATTTGTTGGGGGGAAGTATCCTCATCTCGATCCCATTCCACATGCCTTAAGATAGTTCTGACATCATCAGCAATACCTTCAAAAAGAAGTGTCTGCATCATCCCATTACCTTCAAATATCCTTCGGTTCCTCTCCTTCCATATGTGCCAAATCCTCATCTTGGCCAATCGTCCTATATTTCCCTTCTTATGAAAGCGGGAGAGAATCAAATCCCCCATCCCTGTAAGTGTTGGCGGCAAAGCAGAACTGACCCCCATCTTTAAAAAACTCCTGCAAAGGAGGTAATTAGTATAACTACACTCAAAAAAGATATGATCCATATTTTCATGAATATTATCAGAGCATAGAACGCAAAAAGGAGAGGTAGGCACTCCCCATTGGACGAGCTTATCTCGGGTCAATAATTTCCCGTGGAAAGCCCGCAATAAAGTGATTGCCATCTTGGGGATGTGACCCTGAAACCAGACCACCTTGTAATAGGGAAAAAGTGGTTTAATAGCTCTAGACCCTTCCTAGGCATTTCGGAGAGAAGGGGCCTTGGATACCCAGGACCAAGAATCATTTCCATAAGTCAAAGAGACCGCTTCTGTAATGTGACGAACAAGAATAAGACTACTACTATCCACCCATCCCTCACCAGACCAGTAATCTCTAACCATATATCCCTCCTCCCCCGCAGGGACATCATAAGAATCATTGAGAGGGCCGCAAGGGAGCCAATTATCATACCAGAAAAGAGTAGATGAACCATCTCTGACATTGCGTTTAGTAAGCTTTTTAGTGAACTCACGGCAGTGCAGTATAAATTTCCAAGTCCCGGAATGCATGGGGTGAGCCTTAGCTTGAATTAACTCTGTACTACCCATGTAGCGGGTTCTCATAAAGGAAGCCCAGACTCCCTTGTGTGTAAGCATACGCCATGTCATCTTGATGCCATATGCGTTGTTCAACTCTGAGAAGCACCTAATCCCCACCCCCCCCCCCCCTCATGTTTGGGCGCACAAGTGTCCTCCCAAGCCCAGAGGTGGGTTTTCCCCCAAATAAAATTCCTGCATATGGATGTGAGTGTGCGCAAGACAGATTTAGGTATACGAAACGCTTGCATCCAAAACCCAACCATGCCATATATAACAGATTTAACCATCTCAATCCGTCTAGCGATGGACAATAATGACGAAGACCACCCCTGCAACCTGCTCTTGCATCTATCAATAAGGCGACCATACATAGAAGCATTAGGGTACTTTGTAGATAGAGGAAGCCCCAAATACGTGGAAAGGGATTGAACACTTTTAATACCCAGAATGTCCGCCAAACTACCAGGATTCCTAACACCCTTACTAAAGATGCCAGCGCTTTTACCCCAGTTGACCTCAAGCCCCGTATAGGAATTGAAAGTAGTGAGGAGATCTCTCAATCCATTAAATGATGATTTTATATATATATATATATATATATATATATATATATATATATATATATATATATATATATATATGGTTAAAATGCGCCTGTGCTCAAGCTCAGATGGGATTCCTGCGCTCAACCCCTCCCTACCGTCCGATCCGATCTTACGGCTGTTGTTAAAAGCGGAACATGCGGAACTTTTGGTGCAATTACCAACGCGCCCTTGCGCAACCGGAACTTTTGGGGCAATTACCATCCCGCCCTTAAAGCCCCTTTCAAAGCAACTTTTTAGAACTATTGGTGCAATTACCATCGCGCCCTTTAAATCCTTTTCAAAGAAATATTGTACACTATACGTCACCATTGTGCGCGTCGACCCAGAACGGAGTAAATTACTCCCCGCGCACAACGCGCTACAGCCTACGTGTCGTGCGTGATGTCGTGCGCGTGGCATAAACGCACAAGTGTGGACCAATTTCCAGCCGCGCGCACGACGGGCAAAAATACGCCCCGTCGTGCGCGGGGGTTAAAACGCCTAGTGTGAAGCAATTTTCATCCGCGCGCATGACGGGCAAAATTACCCCCGTCGTGCGCATCGTGTGCGGGGCTTAAAAGGCACAAGTGTGGAGCAATTTCCATCCGTGCGCACGACAGGCAAAATTACCCCCGTCGTGCGCTGGGGGTAAAACGCAACATGTGAAGCAATTTTCATCCGCGCGCACGACGGGCAAAATTACCCCCGTCGTGTGCGTGGGTTAAAACGCCTAGTGTGCAGCAATTTCTATCCGCGCGCACGACGGGCAAAATTACCCCCATCGTGCGCGTGGGTTAAAACGCCTAGTGTGAAGCAATTTTCATCCACGCGCACGACGGTCAAAATTACCACAGTCGTGCGCGTCGTGTGCGGGGCTTAAAACACACAAGTGTGGAGCAATTTCCATCCACGCGCACGACGGGCAAAATTACCTCCGTCGTGTGCGGGGGGGTAAAACGCAACGTGTAAAGCAATTTCCATCCGCGCGCACGACGGGCAAAATTACCCCCGTCGTGCGCGTCGGGCACGGGGCTTAAAACGCACAAGTGTGGAGCAATTTCCATCCGCGCCCACGACGGGCAAAATTACCCCCGTCGTGCATGTGGGTTAAAACGCCTAGTGTGAAGCAATTTCCATCCGCGCACATGACGGTCAAAATTACCCCCGTCGTGCGCGTCGTGCCCGGGGGTTAAAACGCAACGTGAGTAGCAATTTCCAGCCACGTGCACGACGGGCAAAAATACGCCCCGTCGTGCACCGGGGTTAAAACGCCTAGTGTGAAGCAATTTCCATCCGCGCGCACGACGGGCAAAATTACCCCCGTCATGCGCGTCGTGTGCGGGGCTTAAAACGCACAAGTGTGGAGCAATTTCCATCCACGTGCACGACGAGTAAAATTACCCCCGTCGTGCGCGGGGGGTAAAACGCAACGTGTGAAGCAATTTCCATCCTCGCGCACGACGGGCAAAATTACCCCCGTCGTGTGCGTGGGTTAAAACGCCTAGTGTGCAGCAATTTCCATCCGCGCGTACGACGGGCAAAATTACCCACGTCGTGCGCGTGGGTTAAAACACCTAGTGTGAAGCAATTTCCATCCGCACGCACGACGGGCAAAATTACCCCAGTCGTGCGCGTCGTGTGCGGGGCTTAAAACGCACAAGTGTGGAGCAATTTCCATCCGCGCGCACGACGGGCAAAATTACCCCCGTCGTGTGCGGGGGGTAAAACGCAACGTGTGAAGCAATTTCCATCCGCGTGCACGACAGGCAAAATTACCCACGTCGTGCGCGTCGTGCGCGGGGCTTAAAACGCACAAGTGTGGAGCATTTTCCATCCCCGTGCACGACGGGCAAAATTACCCCCGTCGTGCGCGTGGGGTAAAACGCAACGTGTGAAGCAATTTCCATCCGCGCGCACAACGGGCAAAATTACCCCCGTCGTGCGCGTCGTGCGCGGGGGTTAAAACGAAACGTGAGTAGCAATTTCCAGCCACGCGCACGACGGGCAAAAATACGCCCCGTCGTGCGTGGGGGTTAAAACGCCTAGTGTGAAGCAATTTCCATCCGTGCGCACGACGCGCAAATTACCCACGTCGTGCGCGTCGTGTGCGGGGCTTAAAACGCACAAGTGTGGAGCAATTTCCATCCGTGCGCACGACGGGCAAAATTACCCCCGTCGTGCACGGGGGGTAAAACGTAACGTGTGAAGCAATTTCCATCCGCGCGCACGACGTGCAAAATTACCCTCGTCGTGCGCGTGGGTTAAAACGCCAAGAGTGCAGCAATTTCCATCCGCACGCACGACGGGCAAAATTACCCCCGTCGTGCGCGTGGGTTAAAACGCCTAGTGTGAAGAAAATTTCCATCCGCGCGCACGACGGGCAAAATTTCCCCAGGCGTGCGCGTCGTGTGCGAGGCTTAAAACGCACAAGTGTGGAGCAATTTCCATCCGCGCGCACGATGGGCAAAATTACACCCGTCGTGCACGGGGGTTAAAACGCCTAGTGTGAAGCAATTTCCATCCGCCTGCACGACGGGCAAAATTACCCCCGTCGTGCGCGTCGTGTGCGGGGCTTAAAACGCACAAGTGTGGAGCAATTTCCATCCATGTGCACGACAGGCATAATTACCCCTGTCGTGCGCGGGGGGTAAAACGCAACGTGTGAAGCAATTTCCATCCTTGCGCACGACGGGCAAAATTACCCTCGTCGTGTGCGTGGGGTTAAAACGCCAAGTGTGAAACAATTTCCATCCGCGCGCACGACGGGAAAAATTACCCCAGTCGTGTGCGTCGTGTGCGGGGCTTAAACGCACAAGTGTGGAGCAATTTCCATCCGCGCGCACGACGGGCAAAATTACCCCAGTCGTTCGCGTCGTGGGCGGGGCATAAAACGCACAAGTGTGGAGCAATTTCCGTCCGTGCGCACGACGGGCAGAATTACCCTCGTCGTGCACGTGGGGTAAAACACAACGTGTGAAGCAATTTCCATCCGTGCGCACGACGGGCAAAATTACCCCCGTCGTGTGCGCGGGGGTTAAAACTCAACGTGAGTAGCAATTTCCAGCCGCGCGCACGACGAGCAAAAATACGCCCCGTCATGCGCGGTGGTTAAAACGCCTAGTGCGAAGCAATTTTCATCCGCGCGCACGACGGGTAAAATTACCCCAGTCGTGCGCGTCGTGGGCGGGTCTTAAAACGCACAAGTCTGGAGCAATTTCCATCCGTGCGCACGACGGGCAAAATTACCCCTGTCGTGCGCAGGTATTAAAACGCACAAGTGTGGCATTTTCCATCCGCGTGCACGACGGGCAAAATTACCCCCGTCGTGCGCGTGGGTTAAAACGCCTAGTGTGAAGCAATTTCCATCCGCGCGCACGACGGGCAAAATTACCCCCGTCGTGTGCGCGGGGGTTAAAACGCAACGTGAGTAGTAATTTCCAGCCGCGCGCACGACGGGCAAAAATACGCCCGTCGTGCGCGGGGGTTAAAACACCTAGTGTGAAGAAATTTCCATCCGCGCGCACGATGGGCAAAATTACCCCAGTCGTGCGCGTCGTGGGCGGGGCTTAAAACGCACAAGTGTGGAGCAATTTCCATCCGTGCGCATGACGGGCAAAATTACCCCCGTCGTGCGTGTGGGGTAAAACGCAACGTGTGAAGCAATTTCCATCCGCGCGCACGACGAGCAAAATTACCCCCATCGTGTGTACGGGGGTTAAAACACAACGTGAGTAGCAATTTCCAGCCGCGCACACAACGGTCAAAAATACGTCCCGTCGTGCGCGGGGGTTAAAACGCCTAGTGTAAAGCAATTTCCAACCGCGCGCACGACAGGCAAAATTACCCCGGTCGTGCGCGTCGTGGGCGGGGCTTAAAACGCACAAGTGTGGAGCAATTTCCATCCGTGCGCACGACGGGCAAAATTACCCCGGTCGTGCACGGGGGGTAAAACGCAATGTGTGAAGCAATTTCCATCCGCGCGCACGACGGGCAAAATTACCCCCGTCATGCGCGTCGTGCGCGGGGGGTAAAACGCAATGTGGGAAACAATTTCCATCCGCGCGCACGACATGCAAAATTATGCCACGTCGTGCGCGGGGGTTAAAACGCCTAGTGTGAAGCAATTTCCATCCGCGCGCACGACGGGCAAAATTACCCCCGTCGTGCGCGTCGTGCGCGGGGCTTAAAACGCACAAGTGACAAGTGTGGAGTAATTTCCATACGAAGGTAGCAATATGGGAAACATTTCTTTTAATTTCTTACAACAAGTGATTATTTTGCACAAAACCTAACATCAATTTTATACCGAATTTTTTTCAATATCAACATTCTTGTTGTCCCTTTTTAATCGGTGACGTCCATTATAAATTGATTTGCATGGAAGGTTGGATTTTCCTACAGGACTTTCAAAATTTCAGCAGGCCTCAGCGTGCTATTTGCCAAATCTCTCAATGATTCCATCTCCATTCCCTGTAACTGCCCTTCATCGGAATGGCCCTCGACATAATTAGCAGCTTGATGGTTGTGCCTGCCCTCAACGACTGTTAACTTCCACTGGCTGCTGGATTTTTGTACGACATAAATAGTACCTTGGATTTTTGTACCTTCTCCAGCAATCTCAACCGTATCTGCATGCATGTAAAATCACCAAATTTCTACATCATTTTCCACCCAATTGAATAAGAATTTCACCTATAGTGTATTTAAAAGTATATACGTACCAAATGGAATACCTCGAAAATCCCTAATTTCAGACCCAAGAAAGGAAGAAAATTCTAATGTATCCTAGAAGGTCTGCTGACCGCTGAGATATTCTGGGAAGATTTGAATGTGCATTTTGGTTGCAACTGCTACTGTATCCTAGAAGGTACGCTGACCGCTGAGATCTTCTGGGAAGATTTGAAGGTGCATTTTGGTTGCGTAGTTAGCCTGATTTCATTGGAGTCATTTTCTACCGCCATCCCATTCTCTTTACAGGCATCTACATCATGAAGGAAATGGTCCACATTGAAATAGCAGTAGTAACTTTCAATTTTATCTTCCATTTACCATGGTATATATCTACATCAAGCAGAACGAAGCAATGGTTAGAATTTGTCCGGTTAAACTGAGAAACAAACATATTGTAAGAAAAATACGTAGAATACCGTGGCTATACGAGGAAGATCAGACAAAACAGAATACTTAGCAGATGTAATTGAAACCGCTGTGGCATGTGGATGACCACTTCCTTGAAATCAATTACGGCGCGACCTCGGTGGTAATCGCTGTTGCCAGTTGCTCCCGAAGGTTAACACAGCAGCCCCTGGCCACGTCCACACTTGGCCAGAGACTTTGGATTTTGCACAGTACAGCTACCCAGGAGAACGGGATGAAGCAAAGAAGATTTTTGGAGGAAGCAATTTTTCCGTGTATTTTCTTGAGGAAAGAAGAGGGATATAAATAGAGTTCAAAAAATAGCTGTTATGAATTCAAACGGTCAAATATTAAACGAGTATTAAAATAGGCTTTGAATGTCAATTATTAAAGCGAGGCTTTATTTGCGTATTTATTGAGAGGTTTTGAATGCTGCAATCAATTAGCCGTTACCAACATTTTAATATCAGCCTAATATCAACATTTTAACAATTCTTGTAAGAAGATAGAGCTTAGAAATGGAGTTGAATGGCTCTTCTCTTGGATGTGAAAATGTCTCTAATATCAGCCTTGAATTACTGGTTTGAAGCACTCAAACTTATATAGAGAAGAGAGAAAACGGTCACAAAAATCGTGGCATTAAATGCCCAACTGCTCTATTTCTGAAGCTGCTTAATCGGTCTAAGAAGGATCACTGACCGATTAGTTTTGCAACTAGTCGGTCGGTGAACCTTCTTGGACCGACTAGAAGGTAGACAGCGAAGATAGTGAAATCAATAAATAGGAGAACTAGTCGGTCTAAGAAGAAACATCAACCGACTAGTTTGACAACTAGTCGGTCGGTGAGCCTTCTTAGACCGACTAAGTAGTCAACAGTAAAGAAGTCGAATTTCACTTAGGAGAACTAGTCGGTCTGAGAAGAGACACCAACCAACTAGATCGTCATTTAGTCGGTCGGTGAACCTTCTTGGACCGACTAACAGGTCAACAAATAGGCTTGAATTAATTAGGATAACTAGTCAGTCTGAGAAGGATTTTCAACCGACTAGATCGTCATCTAGTTTGTCGGTGAACCTTCTCAGACCAACTAAATGATCAACAGATGGTCTTGAATTGATTAGGATAACTAGTCGGTCTGAGAAGGATTTCCAACCGACTAGATCGTCATCTAGTCGGTCGGTGAACCTTCTTGGACCGACTAATTGACCAACAGTGAATGTGCTGATATTAGCAATGATGTATAGTCGGTTCAAGAAGAATTTCCAACCGACTAGATCGTCATCTAGTCGGTTGGTTCTTCTACTTGAACCAACTAAGATGCAAACGAAGCCGTGAAAAGAAGCGAAAAGCTTCGGGAAAGTTTCTAATGGATTCTAAGGCAATCCTAGAGATACGATATGATAGGAATGAAGATTTCTAGGCAAGTACTACTCAAGGCTTAACATTCTACTAAACCGAAGCTAGAAGACATAAAAGTAAACACGACAAACCGTCTTCAAAGATTCAACATGAAGATTCTGAATCCTTTGACTTCATTAAATCTCCTTGAGCTTCAACGAAGCTTCAGGCACAATGATCACGCGTTCTGAGGAAGTCTTGGGACGTCGCTTGAGATGAACAGAGTACTTTGGCAACGATCTCCATAATTCTTCAAGGTCTTGAGTCTTTTAGTTGAATGACTTGAATATTTCCAGCGTCATAGACTTCGAAGCATTTGACTCATCCATTCCTGTCTTCTCTTTGGATTGAATCTCCATTCATTTGTTGATGACATTGGCTTGAGGTTTGAGGTAGCCTTTGAGTTCTTCAAGCCAATGCTTCACCTTTGTTGATCTACCAAGTCCTCCACTTGAATCAACACGTGTAGTCACTTTTGATCTTCTTGAATCTAATTGGTGACTTTTTAGCTAACTGCAATCACAAGAGTTAGTCACAATGATTTGTGTTTGATCATCATCAAAATCAAGGTGGAGAGTCCAATACTCAACAACATAAACTTCCTCAACGACATCTCCGTTTAAAAACGCACTTTTTACATCCATTTGAAAGAGTTTAAAATCTTTATAGCATGCAAAAGATAACAACAACCTAATAGATTCTAATCTAGCTACAGGAGCAAAGGATTCTTCGAAATCTATACCTTCCTCTTGCATGTAGCCTTGAGCAACTAACCGAGCTTTGTTCCGGACGACGATTTGGTTCTCGTCGATCTTATTCTTGAAGATCCACTTCGTTCCTATAACGGTGTGGTTCTTCGAAGGCAATGGAACTAGCTCCTAAACCTCATTCCTCTCAAACTGAACGAGTTCCTCCTCCATGGATAGGATCCAAGCACTATCTTCGCACGCTTCGTTAATATTCTTTGGCTCTACTGAAGAGGCAAAGGCACAATGAGCGAAGTAGTTGACTTGAGATCTCGTCTTGACACTATCAAGTATGTTGCCAATGACTTGCTCATGGGGATGGTCACGAACTGTATGAAGCCGTTTAGGAACTCCCTGATCACTATGAACATTCTCAAAAGAATCATCAGTAGGGTTAGTATCAATAGAATCAATAGAATTAGAATTACCAATAGAATCACATATAACTTCCATGGAGTCATCGTCATTGATAATTCTAGACGGGACAAAATTTTCATTAAATGAAACATGAAGTGATTCCTCGATCGTTAAGGTTCTTTTGTTGTATATCCGGTAGGCTTTGCTACGTGAGGAATATCCAACAAATATCCCCTCATCGGATCTTGAATCAAATTTGTCCAAGCTCCCATACGTGTTTTTAATAAAACATTTTGCACCAAAAACTCGAAAATGTTTAACTTGAGGCAATCTACCAAACAACAATTCATAACAAGTTTGTTTGGTGCCGGGCCTCAAGAGTATTCTATTAAACACATAGCAAGCGGTATGTACCGCTTCCGCCCAAAATTGATGGCCAAGTTGGCTATCATCAAGCATTGTGCGAGCACATTCCACTAGCGTCATATTCTTTCTCTCAACAACACCATTTTGAGGGGGTGCACGAGGGAAAGAAAAGGTGTGTGTAATACCAACTTCATCACAAAAATTTGAGAAAGACTCATTCTCAAATTCCCCTCCATGATCACTACGAATAGTGACAATGGTGGTTCCAATGAGATTTTATACTTTCTTCACAAATATTGTGAAGTTTTCAAAAGCATCATTTTTATTAGTTAAAGAAAATACCCAAGTAAATCTAGAAAAGTCATCAACGATGACAAGTCCATATCGAGCATTCCCTAATGAAGCAACTCTAGTTGGCCCAAAAAGATCTAGATGTAAAAGCTCTAGAGGCCGTTTAGAGGAAATGCTTTTCTTAGGTTTGAATGACGATTTTGGAAGTTTGCCTCGTTGACACGAGTCACAAAAGCTTTTCTTTTGGAAAGTAAGCTTAGGGAATCCTTTAATAGAATTTAACTTGGATAGGTTAAAAAGTGTTCCAAAGTTCACATGACCAAAACGTCGATGCCATAAGTATTGTTCACTCGTGTTGGCAATGAGACATTGTTCATGTGATTTTGGAATATCTAAGATATATATGTCATTATGGCGTATGCCAGAGAACAACACATTATTATTATCTTTTCTCAAAATATGACACATTCCTTTCGCAAAGCTAACTTTGTAACCCATGTCACAAAGTTGGCTTATTGAAATAAGATTGTGATTTAAGCCTTTAACAAGGTAAACATCACTTATAAGGGGTTTAGAGGGGTTACCAACTTTACCAACACCAATGATGGTTCCGCTCTCGTTGCCTCCAAAGACCACTCGGTTTCCATTTTCAATGAGCACCACTTCGGATAGAAATTGAGCTTCACCCGTCATGTGTTTTGAACACCCGCTATCAAGTATCCAATTATTCTTGGAGCTAAATTTTGATTTGTTGCTCTTTTTCTTTTTCTTGAGTACCTGAAGATAAAAATATCATTCCATGGTACCCAAGGTCATTGGGTCCTAAAAGATTAGACCTTTGGAAGCCAAGTCCAATTGGACTTAGAATTCCCAATATAATCATCATTGTGCACTACATTCATGAAATAAGAATTAATGTATGCTTGTTTTTCATGCATGCTTGTGTCCTTCGGGTCCCAAATAGTGAATATTTTGGGAGCCCTATTCCTATTTGGAGCATGCATACGTTGTTGATGTCTACGTGATGCATGTGGCCTACGAGGAGGTGGCCTAGGAAATGCATGTCGTGGATAAGCATATGGCACATGATGAAATGGTGGTGGCATCATATGATATGGTGTATGATGGTAATTGTTCATATGATAGTGATGTGGATGAACATATGCATGTGGGGGAGCACTTGCGTGAGTGTGTCTTACTTGGTGTGCACGTGCCCGTGGATGTGAAGCATAAAAATCATCATATTTGTGAACCGGTGGAGTAGGATGTGTGTTCCTGCGTGGCATACTATTGGTGTACATAAATGCATGACCCTTCTTTGGAGGTCCACCCAAAGTGGGTTTCTTTCCAAGAGGGGGCGTGTACCTAGTGGAAGCACCATTGGTAGATGAACTACCCATGGGGTGTTTACTCCCACTAGTTGAGGCATCGGAAGTTGGCCTTACAAAGGTGGTGGAAGATTTGGATGAATTTCCCTTCTTATACCCCAAGCCAATGTGATGATTGGCCGGAAGTAAGTCATTTAGGATTTTATCCAAATGGTCCTTGCCTTTGTTGAATTTGTCAATTCGGCCTAATGTGGACTCATACTTCTCGGTGAGAGAAAGTATTGAAGTATCCAAAGTGGACACTTGAGTAGTGAGTTCACAAACACGAGACTTGAGATTCTCATTCTCAATACTCAAAGTTGAGTTTCGAGAAATCAAATCAGCTATCTCGCGTTCATCCGAATTCTCAATGTGAACATGCTCAAGTTGAGATTTGAGATTTACAATCTCATTTCTCAAGCCTTCAACAACAGTGTCGTTGTTGATGATGATAGGCTTAGGTGAGGTTTGGAGACTAGTTAGCTCATCTTTAGTCTTAGTATATCTATTTACTAGTTTAGAATACGTAGACCAAATTTGCTCGTTAGCTAATCTAAGGTCATCCATCGTTACCTCATCGCCTTCATCCTCGCTTTCTTCGGAGGAGGACTCTTGATCATGTTCCTCTCTAGCCATGAAGCACATGTGTGCTTGCTCCACTTGGTCATCGTCCGACCCTCCACTTGAGGAGTCCTCGTCGGAGTCGGTGAATGTGCCGACAAGTCCTTTCTTGTACCCTTTCTTGTACTTTCGAGACTTATCGAACTTTGGCGCCTTCCATTTCTCCTTTTGTTTGTTTTGAGGACAATCCGCTTTGATGTGTCCTGGCTTGTTGCATTTAAAACACAAATGAGCAGAGGCGTTAGTAGAACTAAATTTAGATTTGTTCTTGAAGTTACCTTTCCAGAAGAATCGGTTGAACTTCTTTGCCATAATGGCAATGGATTCTAAGTCCAACTCGTCTTCCGATTCTTCATCATCGGTAGATGTAGATGGAGCGGCCTTGAACGCAATCGCCTTTTTCTTCGGCTCGTCTTGCTTCAAGTACGACTTCATCTTGTCCTGCATCTTTATTTTACTGTCCTTGCGTACCTCATAGGACATCAAGGTACCCATTAGTTGTACGACAGTATACTTATTCATATCGTTACCTTCCTCGATGGTGAAGGTACGCTTTTCCCAACAAGAAGGAAGTCCGTCAATAATCTTTGAGACTTTCTCCTTTTGGGTGTAAGTCTTTCCAAGAGCCTCCAACTCATTGGTAATGTCAATGAAGCGAGCATAGTACTCCTTCATCTTCTCACCCTGTTGCATGTGAAATAATTCGAATTCTTTATTTACAACAGTGAGTTTGAAGTCTCTTACCCTACTCGTTCCTTCATGCAAGATGAGGAGTGAGTTCCAGATTTGATATGCACTCTTACATGTGCATATCTTGTTAAGTCTTCGGGCTCCAACGCACATTGTAAGGCATTCATTGCCTTGGCATTGTTTACCTCCGCGGCGACATCTGCGGTAGTCCACTTAGCGAAGTCTTGTTCGGCGGGCTCGACATACTCCGGCAACGTAGCTCTCCATAGTGAAGTGCTCCGGAGGAACGTTTACATCCGGCATTTCCAGTACCCATAATTAACACCGTTGAAGTAAGGAGGCCTAGTTGAGGAGTGTCCTTCCATCACCGAAGAAGCTCCTTCACGATTCTTGAAGGTGCTGTAGTCGGGAGGTGGACGAACGTTCTTGTTGTCGTTGGTAGACATAGCTATGAACTTGGCTCTGATACCAAATGTAATGCCATGATAGCTACTGCACAAGTACTAGATGGGGGTGAATAGTACTTTAAAATAATCAAGATAATTATTCCTAATTATTGTGCAAACACAACCAACAATGCGGAATGAAAATATGACAACAAAGAAAGTCAATTGCAAACAAGCGATGTAACGGGTTCGGATCCACCCAAGTCTCCCAGACTTGGTCCCGGTGATCCTAAGTCCCAAACACCCGGATCCCCTCCGGCTACTTGAGTTAGAATCCTCTAACCCAAGTTTGCACTATGAAATTCTTATAGAAAACCTCTACAAGATCAAATCATAGACAAATGAAAACGTGACTCCCACAACCCGGGATCACGATCTTCTCTCACAACCGAGAGATAAACTTAATAGCAAAGTAAATGAAACAATAAAACACTTACCAACAAAATCCTATGCCTTGAGTAAACTTACTGATTTTAGGGCAAGGAAGATTTTGAAGGAGAGAATGTCACCAAACCCTATCTCCACCAAGATGAACAGCAATAGGTGGCTAGGAGATGTTGGTGACTTGGATTCAAACTCTTAGCTTGAGTAGCTCACAATGAAGGAGAATCTCTCTTGAGGAATTAGGGCTCAAAGAGTAGGGAGAGATTCTTTGTGAGAAGAGAGAGCTTGGAAATGAGAATTGAATGCTTTCTCTTTGATTCTCTAAAACTCAATAATGGCAGCAGCCTTGAATGCTAGGTTAGAAGCACTTCAAGTATATATAGGAGAGAGAGAGAAGAGAGAAGCAAAATCGTGGCATTAAATGCCCAACGGATCTATTTCTGAAGCGGTCTAATAGGTCCAAGAAGGATCACTGACCGATTAGTTTTGCAACTAGTCGGTCGGTGATTCTTCTTGGACCGACTAGAAGGTTAACATCCAAGATAGAGAATTCAGGAGATAGAACTAGTCGGTCTAAGAAGACTTGCCAACCGACTAGTTTGACAACTAGTCGGTCGGTGAGTGTTCTTTGGCCGACTAAGTAGTTGAAATTCAATAGTCTGATTACCAGGAGAACTAGTCGGTCTAAGAACAAATTCCAACCGACTAGTTTCACAACAAGTCGGTCGAAGGATGTTCTTGGACCGACTAACTAGTCAACAGAAGCTAGGCTGAGAAAATGAAAGTATAACTAGTCGGTCTAAGAAGGATTCCCAACCGACTAGTTTGACAACTAGTCGGTCGGTGAACCTTCTTGGACCGACTAATTGGTCAACAGTGCCTAGGCTGAATTGAACAAGGAAAACTAGTCGGTTCAAGAAGAATTCTTAACCGACTAGATGACAATCTAGTCGGTTGGTTATTCTTCTTGAACCAACTAAGATGCACAAGAAGCCGTGAAATGAAGTGTAAAGCTTCGGGAAAGTTTCTATGGGCTTCTAAGATAATCCTAGCTCTAAGATATGAGCGTTATGAAGATTATAATGTAAGTCCTACTCAAGGCTTAATATTCTACGAAAAGAAGCTAGAAGACTATAAAATAAACTAGACGAACCGTCTTCAAAGCTTCAATCCGAATCTTTTGACTTCAATAATGCTCCTTGAGCTTCAACGAAGCTTCAGGCACACGATCACGTGCTTTGAGAAGTCTTGAGACGTCGCTTTTGATGTACATAGAATTTTGGCAACGATCTCCATAACTGCGCTCACAAAGAGTTAGTTCACGATATTTATGTTTGTTCATCATCAAAACCAAATCCGGGGAATCAATACTCAACAAGAGAGAGAGAGAGAGAGAGAGAGAGAGAAGAGTTCAATCACTTTTAAGTGCCTGTTGCTCTAAACCATTCAAAATGATGCTCTAGTAATTAAGTGCATGTTTCTCTCTTGGGAAAGATCTCAGCAATCAACTGGCTATTGATATCCTCAAAAAAGCCCCTTGCTCTCCCCCAAAAGCAAAGCAGATTGTTGCTTTCCCAAGTCAAATGGTAGGTTACAAAAAGAAATGGGACCCACAAAAACTCAAAAATTGTAACGACTGGTTTTTGTAAGATTGGATTATCAGTGTGTTTTGCTTGTGATGGTGGGTTCTCTCCTTGTGTGGTTTCCATTTCCATAGTTCTCGCTTTCATTCATCTCGTTGAGATTTCCTAGCTTTCGTTTTCATTCCTTTTGATGTGATCTTCTAGCTTCTTCCTTAGAATCATTGAACTCGGAGTAAGTCACTCGTGACGAGCTTCATATCGATCATATCTTAGCGATAGGTTGATCCTAGAAACCTTAGAATTCATCCCGGACCTTCGCGCTCCATTTCGAGACTTTTCGTGCATGTTAGTTGGTTCAAGAAGATCAATCGACTGACTAGATTACAATCTAGTCGGTCAGGAAATCAACTGGAACCGACTAGTTCATTCAATCAATTATTCAGGAGTTACTGTTTACTCTTAATCGGTCTAAGAACGACCATCGACCGACTAGATGCTAAACTAGTCGGTCAGGAATCTTTCTCGGACCGACTAACTCTCCTTTCCATGATCTCTCTCAGAATTCAGCCTTTAGTCGGTCAATGAACACTCACCGACCGACTAGTTCTCAAACTAGTCGGTTGACAAGCCTTCACAGACCGACTAACTCATAGTCCAGTTTTCCTGAGCGAGCTACTGTTTACTCTTAGTCGGTCTGCGTTGATCAACCGACCGACTAGTTCCCAAGCTAGTCGGTCACCAATCCTTCTTTGACCGACTAATCAGCCCAGGAAACCCTAGTTTTGCCCTAGCCGCCACACTTTTCTATAAATACGCCCCAAACATTTTCTTCTTCTTCCTCATCACCCCAAACCCTAATTTCTCCCCCATTGAGCCCCCTTCTTCCCCAAACCATTGATCCTTCATCCCAAGCTCATCCATCATCATCCAAACCCTCATTTCACATATCCTACCTCTCCTCAACCTCAAACCCTCATCAAATCCCCAAAAGCCTCATCCAAACCCATTTCTCCAGATTTTCCTCATTTCTAGATCTGAGCCGGATCGTTCTTCCGTCGTCGTAGTTCTCAGCGTCGTTCCTCTGCTTCTTCACGGGTAGTATTCTTCCTTTAATAATCTCATAACCCACACTTGATATTTGTGAAACCCTAATAAAATGGATCATTAGAAATCGTAGGGTTCGATTGTGAATACGGATTAGTTACCATTCTAATGTTGTTTTTCCATGACAGTGATCCATTCCTGTAGATAACAAATTTGTGTGATGTGCCTTCAGTGATCGTTCTCCTCGGTGCCAGGCAAGTGAAACTTACATCTCTTGATTTGGGCCATGTCTTAGGCCATTTCCCTTGCTTTAGCGTAAAAGAGACTAGACGGTGAAAGGATAGCAGTCTAGACGCCATTGACCTAGCTTGACAACGAAGCTTGGTCCGTCACCCTCATCATGCTTGTATGTCACGTTTAATTACAAATAACGGTACGCGTATTATCTGTGCATGTCATCCATGCATCTTTAAAATGTCATGTTTAATTACAATTAACGGTACGCGAATATTGTTCATGTCATTGCATTTTTCATGTCATGTCTAATTTCAATAAACGGTATGCGAATATTGTTCATGTCATTGCATTTTGCCTGTCACGTTTAATTTCACTTAACGGTACGCGAATATTGTTCATGTCATTGCATTTTTCCTGTCATGTTTAAATACAATTAACGGTACACGAATATCTGTTCATGTCATTGCATACATTGATTGTTTATCATGAATGTGTAGCTCACGCTACAAAACAAAATACATTTCTTGGCTCGTGACCAGAAGATTACACAGCCTACGGGCAATAGGGCACTCGCTGAGTGATCCCTTGTACTTGACTTGATTACACAGCCTGCGGGCAATAGGGCACTCGTTGAGTGATCCCTTGTACTTGTACTTGACTTGACGTGTTTACTTGTACGTGACAAACAGTGATAACAGTGATAATCGTGATTCGTGAATAGTGATTGGTAGCTTTTGCTACATCGTGAGTGATTGGCGTCCCTACCTTTAAAACTGTCGCATCATACTTAAATGCCATGTCATTGCATCTTATTATAACTGCTAGGTTGCTAGTTCACTTTCAGTTTGCTTGCACAAGTCTTTCCAGACTTGCTGACATGTGCCCCTCTCTCTTTTGGGTGTCACATGTTAGACCCAGAGCCAGAGCTTTGTTGCAGGGGGTATGGTATCGCTGATGCTGATGTTGCTGTGGTGGTGAGTGGACACCAGGGGCCTGTCTTGAAGACCGCTCGTGTTCACTTCTTTGTTTAGGTTTGCTGTTAGTTGTTGGTGCGTGGTACCTTTGTATGCATGTTATACCTTGTTGGCCATGTTTGGGCCTTAGCTTTTCCTTTTGAGCCTGGTGGCTTTTCTGTGATATTGTAATTCATTCAATGGATATTCAGAGATTTCTCTTTTGTCTCTTTCCTTTATTATTATTGTTGTTTCGTTTGCGTTGCAAGGACCTGCCATATGATAATTTATACGCTTATCAGACTTGGAGTTTCACAGCTTCAAGTCTGAGCGGACCTTCTCACGTCTCGTCTCCACATTTTTGGGAAGCGGGGCGTGACAAAAATACAAACCATTCATCTCAATTTTTAATCCCAACCGTTCATCATCCAAGATTAAATCATGGGCCTCTTTCTATCAACCGGTTTGTCCTAGTCAGCTTGTCCTAGTCAGCCCTAGGATTCAAAAATCACTGTCAAATGTATTATATATATATATATATAATAGGGGTGAAATGGAGAAAGTGGCTGGCGACTTGGGAGGCGATCCTGGAGGCGTGGCCATTAGTAATCTCTTATCCGGCAATGGAGATCACTCAACTGTTAACAATGATGATGATGGCTGGCGTGAGGTTAAGAGGTCTGTGAGGGGGAAGACTCTGTTGAATGGAGGCGGCAGTATTGAATCTCGACGGACAGTTCTGAATAAATCCGAAGCATCTGGAAGAGGAGGATGGAGAAATCAAAATCAAGGGAGAAATCTGAATCGCTGGGTTCCATCTCGCGTAGATCATGGCCATGGGGGAAGGCCACCTCGTCCAACTGCATCTACACTAGCCCAAGCACGCAAGGTGTTTGATAAAATACCTGTGAGACCCCAGGCTGCAATTCAAATCAATCCTGATGCGAGGAAGAGGTCCTGGGTGGACATCTGCTCTACTAGACGCAAGTATGACGATCCTTTAGTGATGACTTACATCCCCCCTGTAGTTGGAGAAGATGGATGCATCAAAATCAAATTTGTGAATTCGCTAGTTACTCATGGAGCAGCACGATGGAGTCATACTCTGGTTGGATACGTGCTAGGAGATGTTCCTTATTTTGGACAAATAAAATCTTGGACAGAACGTCTGTGGAAATTGAAAGGTGACCTTCGCATCTTTAGTCATGAAAATGGTTTTTTTATCTTCCGGTTTGAAAATGGTGTTGATTGCGAGAATATAATCCATGGTGGTCCTTGGTTTTTTGATGGCCGACTGGTTGTCCTTCAACGTTGGAGTCAGACAGTTAAGCTTGAGAGAGAGTTCCTCACAGCGGTCACCGTCTGGATCCAACTGCATCATATGCCTCTTTACATATGGACTCTTGATATTCTTAATCTTGTTGCTAGCGGTGTTGGCACTCCTATCTGCCTGGATCGTGCAACGGCTAACTTATATAGAATTCAGTATGCTCGATGTCTTGTTGAGATTGATGCGAAAACCGCTTTGCCCAAAAATGTCTTGGTGGAGTTGGAAGATGGGTCTCAATTTTCAGTTGATGTTAAGTATGAAGGGGAGCCCCCTAGGCGTGGAGGATGCCCATGCTTCGGCCACACCGATGCCCAATGCCCATCGACTAAAAGTACAGTTGAGCTCCCTTCAATCCAATCTAAAGTGGACAATGGAAACGGAAATGTTGAGGGGAAGTCTCAGGAGCTCATTACTAAAGAAAATGTCATCCATACTGAAAGGAGTGAAACTTTGATTAATGTAGGGGATATCCCAAAGGATGTTCTGGCTCCTGTTACCGGCCATTCAGCTAGTGTAATGGAGGTTGGTGGTAGCTCTAATCCCGGTAGTGCAAACATCAAGCTGAGGTCGCAAGTACCCTCTACTAACGACCATTTATTAGCAAGCCAAATTATCTCCCCGGCCTCCCCTCCTACAGACCGGATTGACGCAATCAACACCTCAATCCCAACATTGAACAAGCAGAGCATTGATCTTGTGGAGTCTGGTTCAGATTCTGAGGATGCTCAACCTAGTGAAGCTTCGGTCCCTCCAACCAAGCCTACTTAGATGAATAATGCAAGTGCTAAGGTAACGCCCTTATTGCTACTACAAACGGATGATACAGATTTCATTTTCACCTTTGCTAATCCAGCTTGGGAGATTGAGCAAATAGAGATGAAGGCATCTACTTCATGCAATAAGGGGAAAGCAATACAGAAGAAGCAAATTTCACCCTTTGCGACCAGATGCAGTTCTCGAATTGCAGGGAGCAGTGACGCTCCTTCTATCACCATTTAGATGTGTGTACTATTTTGGAATACAAGGGGGCTTAACTCCTCTACTAGGAGGGGGATCTAAAACAGAGGATTCGTAAACTTCGTCCTTCTGTAGTGTGTCTATTAGAAACTAAAGTCGAGATTCAGCAAGATGTGAGAATTTCCAAGTGTTTTCCCAGCAATTAGGCCAGTCTTGATAATAGACTCCAACACTCATGTGGCTGCATCATCGTCCGTTTTGATTT
Source organism: Scilla litardierei (assembly GCA_030789695.1). Classification (NCBI taxonomy): domain Eukaryota; kingdom Viridiplantae; phylum Streptophyta; class Magnoliopsida; order Asparagales; family Asparagaceae; genus Scilla; species Scilla litardierei. The sequence goes on from CM061131.1 coordinate 141,883,709, forward strand.
CAACATTCGGAGTTGTTCACCCATTCTATTTCCCCACAGCATATCTCCATCATTTTCTCCAATTCTCCGGGTTTAAAGTTCACCCTTACCTCGGTCTACGCCTTCAATCAATTTACTATGCGTCAGCACCTTTGGGACTCTCTTCGCCTGGATTTGTCCACTTTTAGCTCTATGCCATGGCTAGTTGGCGGTGATTTCAACTGTGTCTGCCATACTTATGAGAAGCTTGGTGGGTGCCAACTTGACTTTGTCGCTACTGATGCATTCAACACATGTATCGATTTTTGCAATCTGCTGGAAATGAAGAGCATCAGTCAAAGGCAAAGCTGGTCTAATAAGCGGCTTGGCACTGGCCGCATCATCGCCAGGCTAGACAGATCGCTCTGCAATGTGGCTTGGATTAATCTGCTCCCGGGCTCCTATATTGAATATCTTAATGCGGGGACTAGTGATCACTGTCCCATGCAAGTCCATCTCCAACCCAAGGTAATCTCTTACCCCAAGCCCTTCAAATTCTATAATGCTTGGTTGTTGAATGCTGGGTTCTATGAATTACTTCAAACTGTCTGGTCCTCTTACATCCCCAGTGCCACTCACATGTTTAAACTTGTAACCAAGCTTAAGGCTTGTAAACAAAAGCTAAAGGTCTGGGCCGCTGGTTTTGGCATTCAAAGTGAAGCTTGTCGCCTAGAGCTTGAACATATTCAGTCCAATCCTAACTTATGTAATGATACCCGACTTCAGAAGCTTGAACAGGAGGCCACGTTCAGACTTGCTTGCGCTTTTGATGTAGAGGAATATGATATGAGGCAGAAGAGTCGGCAAAATTGGCTAAACTTGGGGGATAGGAATACAAAAATTTTCTATACAGCTATGAAAGCAAGGCGTACCTATAATAATCTCAGTCATCTCATTTCTGCTAATGGTGAGCCTAACTCGAGCACAGATCGCCTCAGGATTGAAGCTCCCTTATGAAGGGTTTTTGCGGACCCTCAGGACTAAAATTCGTGCTCGTCCTAAGTCGGACGGAACACGGAAGCAAAAATATGCAGCGGAAAAATAAACAAGTTAATCTAATTAACATGTAGTTAAACATTTTAACTTAGCCCTAAAGTACAAGACCCTTAGCCAAGATCGTTGTCGACTCGGGATGGATCTGACCATCCCAAGAAGGATCTAACCTACTGTGATTAGATTAAACTAATGCTTATTAAAACACATACCCGGAATCTTGCCCTGGGGTAGGCAAGATGTTCCGCACCGTCTTCTGAGCCGCTCCCCGTCCCACGCCGAGCCGCTCCTCAAACCGCTCCTCAAACTGCTTTGCATCCCGAGGCGAACAATCCTCGTGTCGCTGAGCCAACCATGCATCGAAGAAAGTTTCACGCGAGTGAAAGCCTTCGCCAAGATTTCGGATCCGAATCCGAACTCCTTCGTGGCTTTGCTAGAGCCCTTCAAGAGTAAGGCAGAAATATAGGGAGAAGAAGAATTAATTTAAGCATAGATCCGAGCGCGCTCCAACATTTACGGGGGCTGCTCAGATCTGGAGCTTGGTACAAGTTTTGTGGAGGGGAGTAGACCCCTATTTATATAGGCGGCTGACCGCTCCCCTTTACTCAAATTCTGATGTGGGACTATTATTTGGAGTTAATCAATTCAATTTAGTTTGCCTTTCACAAAAGCCAAACTTCCGTGAATTTTAACTCCCTCACCGTTGAGCTTCATGATTGATACAACCTATCAATTCGAAGGGTGTTCAACGGTGAATGCAAAGGAAAAAACGGCTCGTCAATCCGAGTCCGTTTGACCCTCCAATTGATCGTCCAAAGATCAGCCCAAACATTGTATTTTGCAAATACAAGCAGCCGTCAAAAGTTCACACAGAACCCTAGGGTTCAGTGGGGCCCACCGCGTGCGCTAGCAGCGCAGGCGCCTCGAGGCACGTGCGCTGTACGCACCTCACGGAGGCGCGTGTTGTGCCCGCAACGGGTGGGCGGGGGCCCGCCCGCTTAACGGGCGGGACGCCTGCCTACGCCTGTGGGCTGCAAGCCCTTTACGGGCACGTGCCTGCCTAGCAGGCCCGTTTTCACTGTTGGGTTTAGCCCAACATATTGGGCTGCCTTTTGGCTGTTTTGGCTCTAACTTGAGCATTTGGTGTCCGATTTGGACGCCGTTCGAACCTGGGTTTAGACCAGGACATTCCCGTCTTATCCGTGAACTTTTTCTTGCGTTTATTTCATTAAATATTGTCGTAAACTATTTACGACACATTTAATCTGGTTTGCATCAAATGCAACATAGTCCCTATTTAAGCTTAAATTATTATATTGCATCAAATGCAATATTGCATCCCTTGCATCAAATGCAAATTATTCTCCCTAACTAATTTCTACCTATTACTAGACGAAGGTCGCACTCTGTGTGTGACCCTACAGCCTGACCCTACTACAGGTTGGGCTCGAAGCCCTATACGGCAGTGACCACGAGCAGTGGTTGTCGTCCCTGTTTCAGAATAATAATTATATAGTTGACGCATCGACATGAGTATTATCAGGACCACCCTGACTGCGTCCGCGATGAATTCTGCAGTTTTAGTCTCTTCGTCTAAACTATGTCGTGTAGATGAAGTCTAGCGTACAGTCAAACTGTCACCCCCCAATAACTTGACTCTGGTTAGTTTCCATCGATCTTTAGTCAACAAATGTTGGACTTCTTCCAACATACTCTGATCAGAGATTTTACTAAAGACCGAACTAACTCTACGACACTAACTCCCATTGACCGGGAGAGGCGAATTCTCTCTTGGTCATTACTCTCCTCGTACGCTTCAAGTGACACCCAATCAAAGACCTTTCGTCAGGCCGAAGCTAAGTCAGTGATCTAAGTGGCACTGTTCACGCACAGGTTCGTAAAATGACCTCAAGTCAAAAGACCAACTAGCCTATCATCACTAAGAGTTATCATTGACAGATTGGTCAATATAACCATATGATAACTCTTGTGGATCGTTCAGTGAACTCATTCTCTAATGAGCACCTCTGTCTCGTCTTTGACTTCGCCAAGTCAAACGACCATGAGATCATCGTCACCGCTATACGGTGAAGACTAAGACACATGGTCTATCCAATGTTTTGATATCCTTGTCTCGAAACATCTATGACCACGAACCCTTTCAGACTTATGCTACAGACGGTCAAACATTTCTCCATGATCGAGATACTCATCTCGATACATGTTTGACCTTGCATAAAGTCTCAGGACTTTACCTAAGTTAATATCTAATGTTTACTACATTATTGATTAACTTAGATAAAAATATACCAAACAGCTTATTGTTATTTCTAACAAGATGTTTGTGCTATTCACACAGAGATAAATAGTCTCGATGGCATCATCTCTCTACATCTCCCACTTGCACTCAGGCCCATTTATCTCGGTATCTCATACCATTTTTACACATAAGTTTTTCTAGACTTCATGTGGTAGAGCTTTGTGAGTGGATCTGCTAAACCGTCTACTCTATAGACTTAAGGGGTTTCTATGTTCATATTGGACCAACCATTTGAATCGTATTCAAATAATTCACTTGGTCTTTCGGAATCCATAATATTTTATTTCCTTTGATCTTATCCAGTTCATCGTACCTTACGACAATCATTTAAATTTGTTACTAGCCATTTGAAATGGCTCATATCTATTTCTGATAAAATATCAAACTTTTTGATTACTTTGTCAAAATATTTGTTCCATCCCTTTGATGCCTCGCATGTAATTTATACGCTCCCACTGACCTTGAAAACTTTCTGGATAATTCATGTACGTTGGTTCTTCTAAATCATATTTTAAAAAACGAACTTATAAGTTAATGCTCCAGTTTTCATGGTCATCATGAGCATTTACATCGAGGGTGTCATATAATCATGATTCGCGTCATTGCGGTCCAGCGGAACACAACCAGGGAATTGACTAAGCCAGGATCACTTATCCCTTAGACTAGCTAGGGTGATCCAACAAACTTAGCCAAGCACATTGACTGGATCATGGTCCATTGAATGAAGCTTGTCATTTTTATATGCGTGCCATAGACTAAAAAGCTTTTATTAACAACTAATTAATCCTATCAACTAGTTGAATCCTTAAATTCAAAATTTTAGGATTTGTTTAATAACTTTTATTAAATCCTTATCAACTATAAGGTTCACGTGCTACCCTAATCGATATTAGGATTTTAATAAATTTATTAACAGCACTAAAAGCGAAGTCCTTTAAAGAGAATTAATTTCATAACAATTAGAATTAACATATTCATTAAAGGGACTACCCTAATCAGGAATTAGGTCTTAAAGTGTTGGTAATATTTTATTAAAACATAGCATGTCATTAGAATTTATCTCATAAATTTTAATGGTTTCTTAATGGCTAACCTAATAGGTTTGTGTGATGTTATCAAATAAGCGACAACATTTGCATAGCCATTAACATAAAGTTACACTAATTTTATCGCATAAAAAGAGTGTCCTACCATTTAACAATTAAATAGAAAATTATTTATCTAATAAACAATTTTGCATGCATTTCTTAAATTTAACATTTAAATTTAAAATAATGAATTTAAAAAAAATTAATTTTGATCTCATAAAAATATAATAGTTTTAAAAAGATCATATGATATACATGTTACTAAAATATTTATCGCATAAAGAGTGTACAACTATTTAACAATTAAATAGAATAATGTTTATCAAATAAACAATTTTAGCATGCATACTTAAAACATTTAAATTTAAAAATATGATTTTTTAAAACATTTTATTTTATCTCATAAAAATAAAAACTTGTTTTAAAAGATCACAAAATTTGCATGCTACTTAAAGTATTTATCACATAAAAATTTTAGTCTTTTAAAATCAACTTTTAAAAAATATCACATAAGTTTTAAAACATTTTAAAAGGCATCTAAAAACATTTTAAAAAGTATCTCATAAATGTAAAATATTTTAAAAGTATTTTAAAAGCATTTCAATGTTTAATAAAATCACAGTGCTAGATCGTAATGCAAACCTAAGCTCTGATACCACTGAAGGGTTTTCGCGGACCCTCAGGGCTAAAATCTGTGCTCGTCCTAAGTCGGACGGAACATGGAAATAAAAATATACAACAGAAAAATAAACAAGTTAATCTAATTAACATGCAGTTAAACATTTTAACTTAGCCCTAAGGTACAAGACCCTTAGCCAAGATCTTTGTCGACTCGGGATGGATCTGACCATCCCAAGAAGGATCTAACCAACTACAATTAAATTAAACTAATGCTTATTAAAACACATACCCAGAATCTTGCCATGGGACAGGCAAGATGTTCCGCACTGTCTTCCGAGCCGCTCCCCGTCCCACGCCGAGCCGCTCCTCGAACCGATCCTCGAATCGCTCCGCATCCCGAGGCGCGTAATCCTTGTGTCGCCGAGCCAACCACGCGTCGAAGAAAGTTTCATGCGAGTGAAAGCCTTCACCAAGATTTCGGATCCGAATCCGAACTCCTTCGTGGCTTTGCTAGAGCCCTTCAGGAGTAAGGCAGAAATATAGGAAGAAGAAGAATTAATTTAAGCCTAGATCCGAGCGCGCTCCAACATTTACGGAAGCCGCTCAGATCTGGAGCTTGGGACAAGTTTTGAGGAGGGGAGCAGACCCCTATTTATATAAGCGGCTGACCCCTCCTCTTTACTCAAATTCCGATGTGGAACTATTATTTGGAGTTAATTAATTCAATTTAGTTTGCCTTTCACAAAGGCCAAACTTCCGTGAATTTTAACTCCCTCACCGTTGAGCTTTATGATTGATACAACTTATCAATTCGAAGGGCGTTCAACGGTGAACGCATAGGAAAAAAGGCTCGTCAATCCGAGTCCGTTTGACCATCCAATTGATCGTCCAAAGATCAGCCCAAACATTGTATTTCGCAAATACAAGCAGCCGTCAAAAGTTCGCACAGAACCCTAGGGTTCAGTGGGGCCCACCGCGTGCGCCAGCAGCGCATGCGCCTCAAGGGCACGTGCATTGCATGCGCCTCACAGAGGCGCGTGCTGCGCACGCAGTGGGCGGGCGGGGGCCCGCCTGCTTAACGGGCGGGACGCCCGCCCGTGCCTGCGGGCTGCAAGCCCTTTGCAGGCACGGGCTCGCCTAGCGGGCCCGTTTTCACTGTTGGGTTTAGCCCAATATATTGGGCTGCCCTTTGGCTGTTTTGGCTCTAACTTGAGCATTTGGTGTCCGATTTGGACGCCGTTCGAACATGGGTTTAGACCGGGACATTCCCATCTTACACGTGAACTTTTCCTTGCGTTTATTTCATTAAATATTGTCGTAAACTATTTACGACACATTTAATCTGGTTTGCATCAAATGCAACATAGTCCCTATCTAAGCTTAAATTATTATATTGCATCAAATGCAATATTCCATCTCTTGCATCAAATGCAAATTATTCTCCCTAACTAATTTCTACCTATTACTAGACGAAGGTCGCACTCTGTGTGTGACCCTACAGCCTGACCCTACTACAGGTTGGGCTCGAAGCCCTATACGGCAGTGACCACGAGCAGTGGTTGCCGTCCCTGTTTCAGAATAATAATTATATAGTTGACGCATCGACATGAGTATTATCAGGACCACCCTGACTGCGTCCGCGATGAATTCTGCAGTTTTAGTCTCTTCTTCTTCTAAACTATGTCGTGTAGATCAAGTCTAGAGTACGGTCAAACTGTCACCCCCAATAACTTGACTCCAGTTAGTTTCCATCGATCTTTAGTAAACAAATGTTGGACTTCTTCCAACATACTCTGATCAGAGATTTTACTAAAGACCGAATTAACTCTACGACACTAACTCCCATTGACCGGGAGAGACGAATCCTCTCTTGGTCATTATTCTCCTCGTACGCTTCAAGTGACACCCAATCAAAGACCTTTCGTCAGGCCTATCCTCGAAGCTAGGTCAGTGATCTAAGTGGCACCGTTCACGCACAGGTTCGTAAAATGACCTCTAGTCAAAAGACCAACTAGCCTATCATCACTAAGAGTTATCATTGACAGATTGGTCAATATAACCATATGATAACTCTTGTGGATCGTTCAGTGAACTCATTCTCTAATGAGCACCTCTGTCTCGTCTTCGACTTTGCCAAGTCAAATGACCATGAGATCATCGTCACCGCTACACGATGAAACTAAGACACAATGGTATATCCGATGTTTTGATATCCTTGTCTCGAAACATCTAGGACCACGAACCCTTTCAGACTTATGCTACGGATGGTCAAACATTTCTCCATGATCGAGATACTCATCTCGATACATGTTTGACCTTGCATAAAGTCTCAGGACTTTACCTAAGTTAATATCTAATGTTTACTACATTATTGATTAACTTAGATAAAACTATACCAAACAGCTTACTGTTATTTCGAACAAGATGTTTGTGCTATTCACACAGAGATAAATAGCCTCGAGGGCATCATCTCTCTACACCTTATTCTATGAAAAGTTATATAACCAAGAGGATTACTGGAACATCTTTCCCAAGCTTACACCAAAGCGGAAGCTTACTCCTTTAGACACAGTTTGGATGGATAGATGTATTACTAATGATGATATTAAAGAAGCAGTTTTCCAGATTGGTAAAGACAAAGCTCCTGGGCCAGATGGTTATAATGCCAATTTTTATCAGAAGTGTTGGCCTATCATAGGAGATGATGTTACTGACGATGTCTCCTCTTTTTTCAGATCTGGATCCATGTTGTGCCAGATTAATCACACCTTCCTTGCCCTTATCCCGAAAAACTCCAATGCTTCCAATCTTAATGATTATAGACCGATGGCTTGTTGCAATGTTATTTATGATACTTTGCAATAGACTAAAATAGGTTATCAGCGGCCTGATTTCATCCAATCAGGCTGCCATCCAGAAGGGAAAGTTGCTTGCTGATTGCACTCTTATTGCCCATGAGCAGATTCAGGACTTCAGTAACCGCATGGGTGCCAGGGCTTGTATCAAATTGAACCTTCGCAAGGCCTTTGACAGTGTCAATAAGGAGTTTATTTTATTCATGCTTCATCAGATGGGGTTTGGTACCAGATTCATCTCGTGGATTCATGCTTGTATCTCTTCTCCTTCCTTTTCGGTGCTGGTAGATGGCTCACCTGCAGGATTTTTCTCCTCAAGTAGATGATTGAGGCAAGGTGACCCTCTTTCCCCCTACCTGTTCGTTATCGTAATGGAGGCTTTCTCACTTTTGATGGTCATAACTGAGGCATCTATGACTATTCACCACATTCGTAGATCGGGGTCTATTTCCCATCTACTCTTTGCTGACGATCTGCTAGTTTTCTGCCATGGTAATCCTCATTCTTTGAAAGAGCTCAAGGAGCTTCTTAGTACCTTTCAGTTGTATACAGGTTTACAGGTAAATTGGGACAAAAGGTGTGCAATTTTTAGCAAAGGCTCTCGAAATCGCAGTTCCCTCGTCGACATCCTAGGGGTTAGGCTGGTTTCTTCCTTCACTATTTATCTGGGACTTCCTCTATCGTCAAATTATCCAAAATCTTCTATGTTCTCCAGGTTGATTGACAAGTATAGGAAAAGGTTACTTGGATGGTCCTCTTCTCTACTATCCATTTCTGGGAGGATTGAGTTGGTTTGCACCGTTATTTATGGTATGGTGGCTTTCTAGATGCATGCCTACCGAATCCCCACCACTGTTATCCGTACTATCAGTTCAGCATGCAGGAAATTTAATTGGAGAGATTCTCAATTTTGGACCTGGAAGGATTTGTTCACGCCTAAAGAGGAGGGAGGGGTGGGTCTTAGGCTCATTCTGATCTAAATGTGGCTGCAGGTGTTCGCTTGACCTGGCAGTTCCTATCTTCCAATAGCTCTTGGGCTAAGTACTTACAGAATGTTTATAAGCCATCTGACGGGTTCTATCGCTCCAAGTCCAAACCTACTCAGTCTGGAACTTGGAAATTTCTCCTCCGGTGCCGTGTTACGTCCCAAAAACTAATCAGACATATTGTGGGGGATGGTGCAAATACCTCCTTCTGGTATGACAACTAGTTACCGTGCGACCCTCTATCTCAGTTGCATGTGGTCCCTTCTGGAGCAGAAAACAAAGTTGTCAGGCATTATTGGACAGATACGGGTTGGTCTCTTGATCCAGCCATCAGCTTCCTTAGGCCTCTTCTTCAGTCGGTCCAATTGGGGTAGGGGAACGACTCCTGGGATTGGATTCCAGGATCCACTTGCTCTTTTCGGAATGCCTGGGAGGGAGTTCGTACCAGGGGAGCCCCTTTTCCCTATTACAGTGTTGTTTGGTTCAGTCGCCATGTTCCTAAAATGGCAATCACTCTTCTTCGGGCCTTCCACGGTAAATTGCTCACTAGAGATACTCTCCATAAATAGGGGGTTGCCCCTGATCAGTCTTGTGTGCTCTATGAAGATAAACCTGTTGAGAGCATTGGCCACTTATTTTTTTGAATGTCCCTACACTCGTTACATCCTCTGCAGGAGCTTACTTAAGCAAGGCATTATCACGACTGTCCCTGCTACACTTGGTGGGGTGGGGGATCTCTTCCTCTTACACTACAATAAGAAAGACAGCATGGGTATTTTAGCAAAAATGGCGCTTGCCTCCACGGTCTAGCACATCTGGAAACAACGTAACATGAGAATCTTTGAGGGTAAAAAGAAGGATAAATTTTGTCTTTTGAGGATATTACGGCGGATGTCCTTATTTCCCTCCGTGATATTGAGCGTGACCAGCCGACAGCAATTGCTCCATTTTCCAATTGGGGTTTTCTAGATACTTGAGTTTTTGTACATATTATTTTGGCTCGCTAGTTGTGTCTTATAGTACTATGGGAAGTAGTGGGTGACGACGCTTGTGTCCTCTCCCCACTCTCCTGAAGGCCTACTAGCCACCTCTAGCGGTGAAGTTTTGTATTCTTTTCGTTGTGAATAAAGTACCACACTTACTTGTGTTTGTGTTTGTGTGTTTGTGTGTGTGTGTGTGTGTGTGTGTGTGTGTTACATTTGACAACCTTTTTTGAATTCGAGGACTGGCTAGGACAATATAAAGAGTGTCTGGGATTTGATCTTGGAAAATGGAAGGTTGAGATGAAATTTTGAAACCATGAATGTGAGCTTTGAAATTTGGTCCAGCTTTGAAATTTGGTCCAACTTTGAAATGAAGGGAGCTTTGAAACCATGAATGTGAGCTTTGAAATTTGGTCCAGCTTTGAAATTTGGTTCAACTTTGAAAGCAGCCAGTGAACCAGTTTAGCGCCAAAGGCGAACGCGAAATTTTTTATGCTACTTGTTGTTTCGCGCCGAAAGCACCCGCTAAATTTTTTTGTTGTTCTGCGTCGAAGGCACACGCACCGAATTTGTTGTTTCACGCCAAAGGCGACCGTGCCGCTAAATATTTTTACGATAAGTTGTTTTTCTTTTAAATTTTAATAATTTTTTGGAGAACAAAGATTTCGCAGGGGAAAATCTTAAATGAACCATGCCCGCAGACACGGGGTTTTTTATGCTAATTTGTTGTTTCGTGCCGAACGCGCCCGCGTCAAATTTGTTGTTCTACCGCACCAAAGGCGCCCGTGCCGAATTTGCTGTTTCGTGTCGAAGGCGCCTACGTCGAATTTGTTGTTTTACGCCGAAGGCGCCCGTGTCACTAAATATTTTTACGCTAATTTGTTATTATTTTAAATTTAAATATTTTTTGGGAAACAAGGATTTCGAAGGGGAAAATCTTAAAGGAACCGTGCCCGCGGGCACATGTTTTTTAACGCTAATTTGTTATTTCGCGAAGAAGGCGACCGTGTCGAATTTGTTGTTCTACGTGAATTTGTTGTTCTGCGCCAAAGGCGCCCGTGCCGAATTTGTTGTTCCGTGCCAAATTTGTTGTTCCGTGTCGAAGGCGCATGCGTCGAATTTGTTGTTTCGTACCGAAGGCTCACACGCTGAATGCACCCGTACCACTAAATAGTTTTACGCTAATTTGTTGTTCTTTTAAATTTTAATAATTTTTTGGGGAACAAAAATTTCACAGGGGAAAATCTTAAATGAACCGTGCCCGCGGGCACGAGTTTTTTTACGCCAAATTTGTCGTTCCGCTCCTAAGGCATCCGTGTCAAATTTGTTGTTCTGTGTTGAAGGCGCGTGCGCCGAATTTGTTGTTCCGCGCCGAAGGCGCCCGTGCAGCTAAATATTTGAACGCTAATGTGTTGTAATTTTAAATTTTAATAATTTTTTGGGAAACAAATATTTCGCTGGGAAAAATCTTAAATGAACCGTGCCTGCGGGCACGAATTATGACTAGCGTGTGTGTGTATATATATATATATAAAGTGTGAGGATGCGGACTGGCAAACTGGGCGATCCTAATGGCACATGGGCAACTCCGGCAAGATGACTTCAACAAAGTGTTGGATGCGGGCTTTTCTTCTCAGGGGATAGATGCTTCACCAAAACGGAAGCGGAAGGATGGAAGAAGGTTGATTACGACAAGGAAAAGGTTGGTTTCGATAGATCTGATCGGACTGGTGGTGTGAAAAAAGGAGGCTGGAAGAATATGAAGCCCCATCAATCCTTTGCTAGACCTAACTCTGATAGATCTAAGCAATATTTTGGTGGTCGAGTTACAAGTCAGGGGATTGCACAGAAGGTGTTCGACAAAATTCCAACCTGACCCCCAGCTACTATTCGGGTCAACTCTGATGCTAGCATGAGATCCTGGGTTGACATTTTCTCCACACGACGTAAATACGTAGACCCAATTGTGATGTCACTGGTTCCTCCTTTGGTTGGAGACGATGCAATTGCTAAGGCGAAAGTCTCAGATGCGTTGCAAGGAGTCGGAGCTTCACGATGGAAGAACACCTTGGTGGGGTATGTATTGGGTGATGTCCCTTACTTTGGACAGATTAAAGCTTGGACTGATCGCCTATGGAAGTTGAAGGGGGGACTTCAAATTTTCAGCCTAGATAATGGTTTTTTCTACTTCCGCTTTGAGAATGATGGGGATTGCGAAGCAATTCTTCACGGCGGGTCGTGGCTATTTGATGGCAGACTCGTCGTCCTCCAAATATGGAGCACAATAGTTAGACATGACCGTGATATTCTAACAGCCGTCCCAGTATGGATCCAGTTTCACAACTGACCCCTATCCATGTGGACTTTGGATATTCTAAACATAATTACAAGTGTGGTTGGGACCCCTATCTGCCTTGATCGAGCCACTGCGAATCTAGACAGAATTTCGTACGCAAGATGCTCGGTGGAGGTTGAAGCAAAATGTCCGCTGCCTAGGACTGTGTTGGTGGAGCTGGATGATGGGTCGTTAATGTCTGTGGATGTTAAATATGAAGGGGAGCCTCCAAGATGCTGCATTTGCAAGTGTTTTGGTCACCTCAACTCTCAGTGCCCAACAAACTCCATGACAACCAAGCCCCCTTCAATCCAAGAGACTGAACCAAATAAGAGAGATAAGGAGGGAGCCAGTGATTCAACAATTGATGGGGATGTTGAGTTGCAGACGAAGCCCTGCCAGGTTGAAGTAGAGGATGATGAAGATGTTGAAGGGAATATAGCCGAAGTTGGGAAGCATGCCAATGTGGAGGGGATGTGGGGAAGCAGGTCAATGTGAATGTTGGAGTTGGGAGTGATGTTGATTGCGAAGTTGATATTCCTGTAGGTGAAGATGAACTAAATGAACCCCCAATCACATCCTAAGTGGGAGCTAGTAAAAGGAACACAATACCCCCAATAAACAAAGTCCCTCTGGTAAATATGTCCCTCAAGTCAGTTAGAACATTACAAGACACATAAGAAAGCGGTTTGGTTTCTTCTCCAAATTCTAAGTGCATGGCAGTAGCCACCTCCCTCCTCCTTGCTCAGAAGTGGAGGATATCCCAATAGAGCTGACATATCACAACCCCAATTGGGATGAGGAGCAGGCAGAACTGAAGGCTGCGGTATCTGCAACCAAACTGAACGCTGGACCTGGAAGGATATGATCATCATCTATTGTTCACAGGAGCTCTCGGCTTGTAGGTAGCCAAGAAGCTCAACAACCCATTTTAATTTAATGACTGTGTTCATTTGGAACACAAGGGGGCTGAACAACTCATCTCGGAGGGGTGATCTCAAACAGCAAATCTATAAGCTCATCCCATCCATAGCTTGTTTGCTGGAAACGAAAGTGGATGAAGTTCATGATGATAGAATTGCAAAGATTTTTCCAAACACCTGGGTCAGTTTAGACAACAGGAATCATCACAAAGGGGTCGGATTGTTATTGTTTACAACGCAGGCATTTGGAGTGGGGTTCTCCAGGTCTCTTCTTCACAACAAATTACTGTGATGTTCACCAATTCTGTGGGGTTTATAATGGCTCTGACAGTCGCGTATGCTCATAATCTTGCCTCCTCAAGGAACTAATTATAGGAAGAACTGGAGTCCATTTCAAATCAGTTTAAATTGCTGACGTGGCTAGTAGGAGGAGACTTCAACTGTGTGCGATACACACATGAGAAAATCGATGGGCGTTTCTTGGATGTTGGAGCGATGGATGCATTCAATACTTGTATTGGCCGATGCAATTTGATGGAGCTAAAGAGTGTTGGGGCTCGGCACAGCTGGTGTAATAGGCGAATTGGAGCAGGGCTCATCACAGCTCAGCTTGACAGGGTGCTTTGCAACATTGATTGGATCCATGTCCTCCCTCAATTCTACATCGCCTACGTAAACTCTGGGACAAGTGATCACTCCTCTATGCTCATACATCTTCATTTTAAGGTATTGTCTTTCCCAAAGCCCTTTAAATACTACAATGCATGGACATCTTATATTGGTTATCGCAATTATGTTCAAAATGCATGGGATATATATGTTGTTGGTTCGCCTATGAAGAGATTGGTAGATAAGTTAAGAAATCTAAAGGAAGGTCTCAAAGTCTGGGTGGCTAAGAATCGAAACAGGGTAGATACTGATATTTGTCGTACAGAGCTAGACCTTATTAAGTCTAACCGCAATCTTGTTCACAACATCAACCTACAGAAATTAAAACAAGATGCTACATTCAAGCTTGCCCATGCACTGGATGTTGAAGAATCTGATTTGAGGCAGAAAAGCCGTCAGAACTGGATTAATCTTGGGGACCGTAACTCAAAAAATTTTTATACTGCGATGAAGGCCAGACACTGCTATAACAATCTCAACCACCTCATTAACGATGATGGATCTAGGAACTCAAAATTGAATGATCTTAAAGTGGAAGCCTCTCTATGCTACGAAAAGTTGTATTCTCAAGATCATTACTAGACTGTATTCCCCAATTTAATTCCTAAACGCAAACTCACTACTGATGTCTCAGATTGGTTGGACAGGGAGATATCTGCTATAGAAATTAAAGATGCTGTTTTCCAGATTGGAAAGGACAAGGCTCCTGGTCCATATGGGTTCAATGCCTACTTCTATCATTATGATTGGGATATCATTGGAAATGATGGCATCTCAGCAGTATCCTCATTTTTCAGGTCTGGGTCTATGCTGCAGCAAATAAACCATACTTTTTTTAACACTTGTTCCCAAAAATTACAATGCTTCAAGCCTGGTGGATTACATGCCAATTGTTTGCGGTAATGTGATATATAAAATTATTAGTAAGGTTTTTTTATAATAGGATGAATTTAGTTATCAGTGAGTTGATCTCTCCCAATCAAGCTGCTTTCCTCAAAGGCAGGCTTCTCTCTGACTGCACTCTTATTGCTCATGAACAGATTTGGGATTTCAGTAATCCTATGGGAGCCAGGGCATGCCTTAAACTGGATCTTTGCAAAGCTTTTGATAGCGTCAACAAGGAGTTCATTTTTTTCATGTTGCACCAAATGGGATTTCAGCGCAGATTTATAACTTGGATCGTAGAGTGCATCTCAATTCCATCATTCTCGGTGTTGACTGAGGGGGGCTCCAGCAGGATTATTTATGTCCAACTGAGACTTGAGGCAAGGTGACTCACTATCACCATATTTATTTGTTCTTGTGATGGAAGTTTTATCCCTCCTTATGGCAAAAGCAGAGGCCTCACGAACAATTCGTCCTATGCAAAGAATGGAGGCTATTTCACATTTACTATTTGCAGACGACCTTCTGGTTTTCTGTCGAGCTAATTCTCAGTCTATCGAGGGGCTTAAAGATCTACTAGATACACTCTATCTCTTTACTGGGCTTCAAATAAACTGGGACAAGAGCTCTGCCGTATTCATTAAAGGCACAAGATCTCCTAACAGCCTTGCTGATATTCTTGGCATTAGAAAGGTAACTTCCCTCACTACCTATATTGGCTTGCCTCTCTCGTCAAATTACTCTAAAGCACCCATGTATGCCCCGTTGGTTGATAAGTGCAAGAAGAGACTACTATGATGGTCCTCGTCACTTCTTTCCATATTTGAAAGAATTGAGTTGGTTCGTACAGTTATTTATGGCATGGTAACTTTCTGGATGTGTGTATACCGCATCCCCCCAGCAATTCTACAGTCCATCAGCTCAGCATGTAGGAAGTTTATTTGGGGAAGCTTCATATTTGGGCTTGGCGAGACTTATGCACCCCCAAGGAAGGGGGTTGGCTGAGACTACTCTCTGATCTTAATGCATCATCAGGTGTATGTTTGACTTGGATGCTCTTATCCTCGGATGGTCTTTAGGCATAGTACATGAGAAGGTGTTACAATATGGAGGCAGATAGATTTTACTTATCCAAGGCCAGACCTACCCAATCTGGGACTTGGAAATTCATACTCTAACATTGCAATACATCGCAGATACTCATTAAGTGTGTGGTCAAGGATGGTACATCCACATCTTTCTGGTATAACAATTAGCTATCAGTTGGCCCCAAAGCTCATCTGCAGGAGGTCCCCATTGGAGCTGAAAGGAAGTTGGTTAGCGATTATTGGACTCATGATGGGTGGAGGGATGATCAAGATATACATAGTCTATTACCTCTACTTCAGACTATCTCCCTAGGCCAGGGTTGTGACACATGGGAGTGGGTGCCTGGTCCTATTTGTTATTTTCGTGATGCATGGGATGGCTCTCGCACAAGGGGCACCCCTTTTGCATACTATAATGTGTTTTGGTATAGCAAGCATATTCCCAAGATGGCAATCACCATGTTTCATGCATTCCAGGGTAAACTCCTTACGAGAGATATTCTCCACAAATGGGGGATTACAACCACTCAGGCATGTATCCTTTGTGATGATGATGGCACTACAGAGAGCATTGATCATCTATTGAATGCAGTTACACCCGTTGTATTCTTTGTAGGAGCCTACTCAAACTGGGCATCATAGTACATGCACCTTCTTCACTTGCGGGGGCGGGTGATCTCATACTCTCCCATTAAAGCACGAAAGATAGTGTGGGAATTCTAGCAAAGACATCCCTGGCTTCCATGGTCTGGTATATCTGGAAACAGCGCAACGTGGGGATTTTTGAAGGTAAGGGGGTGGAGAAGACATCACTATTTGAGAACATTGCAGCTGATGTTATCATCTGCCTTCGTGATATAAACCGCGACCACCCATCGGCGACTACCACATTCTCCAACTAGGGCTGTCTGGACGTTTGACATGTTTTTGTTTATGTTATTTCTCTTGCCACTTTATACACATTCATTTTAGTCTCTCTCTCTAGGTAGCTTCTAGGTTGGGTACCAGTTAGTAGCGGGTGACGACGCTTGTGTCCTCTCCCCCTCCCTCTGATACCCACTGGATGCCCTAATGAAATTTTGTATTGTTTTTGTATTGTTTTGATACTAATAAAGATACTCACGTACTCGTCATACATACATACATACATACATACATTCATACATATATGGTAATCTTCGGGTGCGAAAATGTGGTGTGAAAGCCCGGACGAAACATTTTTTTTATTTTTTGAAATTTTTTCTTTCAAATTTTTTTTGCTGTTTAATCCATACAATTATATACCCCAGGAAAAATAATGAGTGAACCCTAGAGGGATTGTCACGACCCGCTTCCCTAAAATGGAGGCGAGACGTGAAAAGGTCCGCACGAGAGTGGAGCTGTGAAGCCCCAAACCCGATAAGCGTCCACAATACATAAACAGGTCCCTGTAACCACAACAGAATAACAATAATAACACAAGGCGAGACTGAAATAAAATTCCACATCTCAAATAATGTCCAACATCAACAAAGAGTCCAACATCCAGAAAAGCCACCAGGCTAAAAGAAAAGAGTCTAAAGGCCCAGAACAAGGCCAACAAAAGAAACGACAACAACAAAGTATAGGTGCTACGCACCGATAACAAAACAACTGTCTAATAAAAGTAAAACACAACGAAGACACTAGGACTGGTCCCCAGTGTCCACGTACACCCCGTCAAACACAAGCTCGGGCTCGGCGTCAGCAAACACCTCGTCCTCAACGAGGTACTCGGGCTCAGGATCTAACATGTGTCACCCAAAAGAGTAAAGGGGCACTTGTCAGCAAGTCTAAAAAGACTTGGGCAAGGAAACTGAAAGTGAGTCATCTAGCAACCTAGCAGTTTAGTATGCATGACATGGCAGTTATAACATGAGTTCACGATTGAAACATGGCAAGACAATTTGTACAAGAGAACAATTTATCGGGACAAGACAAGAGTAGCCAAGCTACTATCAATTCAATCAATTCACATTTTGTAGGTGTTTAGGCCCTTCGCTGAATGGCATATCATTTCAGACCGATCGGCACTAAACACTACCCAATATTCACACGATATGGAGCCTAGGGTCCCTGCACATTGAGCTCATCTAGTGAGCCTAGGGTTGCCCCGCACATTGAGCTCGCATTATTAGTTCACAATTCAATGTATCGAGCGTTGGGGTTAGCAACTCATTATGCTCGCTTCTGGTCACGAGCCAGGAACACTAGTATGGCGTAGGGAACACCTAGCCGGAACACGCAATTCGGGCATTGTCTATCAACCAACACATGGCCCGCTTCTGGAACACGAGCCAGGAACACAACATTGTAGCGAAGCTACGCAATCACAGCAATACCTAAAGAATGCGAGATCATGACAATTTATTTGCGTACAGTTAATTGAATTAAACGTGACAGGCGAAATGCAATGACATGAACATATTCGCGTACCGTTAATTGAAAGTAAACATGACATGGGAGTTGTGCAACATGCTATATGTGTTGGAACTAGCTTCGTTGTCAAGCTAGTTCCCCAATTTGCGCCTAGGCGAGTATCATTTCGTCGCCTAGCCTCTTTTACGCCTACAACATGCAAATGGCCTAAAACATGGCCTAAACCCTAAGTGGCAAGTTTCACTTGCCTAGCACCGGGGATTGACGATCACTTCGTCACACGGATGCTATCTACGGGGAAATCGCTGTTATGGGGGAAACAAACACCAAACACATGAAATTAATTAGGGTTTTCATAAAATTATAAATAAGCTATGAAAACAACGGTAGATCGATTTCTTACCGAGAGGAGACGGAAGAAACACTCCGGGGAACCCTAGGTTCAGATCTGGTGAAGATTGGAGAAGCTAGGGTTTTGGGGGATTTGGGGATTTGATGGGTTTTGATGGAGATTTGGGGAAGATGAGAGGTAGAAAGAGTGGATGGATGGATTGGATGATGGATTTAGGGCTTGGAATGGAGAAATGGAGCTTGGAGGAAGATGGGGGCTGAAGGGGGAAGTTTTTAGGGTTTTGGGTCGTGTTGGAGAAGAAGAAGTCGAATGGGTTGGGTTTAAATAGGCTAGGCTGGCGGCTGCCCAGAAATTAGGGTTTTAACACTGGTTAGTCGGTCAAAGAGCAACCACTGACCGACTAGTTTGGCAACTAGTCGGTCGGTCGACCAACGCAGACCGACTAAGTGCAAACAGTAACTCCTGAACGAAAATAGGATTCTAGAGTTAGTCGGTCCATGAACAAATACTGACCGACTAGTTTGGCATCTAGTCGGTCG
Organism: Scilla litardierei; assembly: GCA_030789695.1. Lineage (NCBI taxonomy): Eukaryota > Viridiplantae > Streptophyta > Magnoliopsida > Asparagales > Asparagaceae > Scilla > Scilla litardierei. Next base: position 141,902,761 of record CM061131.1, read on the forward strand.
ATGAACGTTCTTAGACCGACTAAGAGTGAACAGTAACTGATACAAAAATAATTTGATGAGTTAGTCGGTTCAAGAAGCATTGCTGACCGACTAGTTTGCAACCTAGTCAGTCAACCAACGTTCTTAGACCGACTAACGATAAACAGTAACTCCTGAGAAATTTAGAAAGCTAACTAGTCGGTCCAAGAAGGATTGCCGACCGACTGGATCGTCATCTAGTCGGTCGGTGGCCCTTCTTACACCGGCTAATGAGCACAGAAAGTACCGATACGGAGCGCGGGGCCCCGGGATCGATTCCTATGACTCCTAGGCTTGATCTAACAGTTAGATACGACCGTTATGAAGTCCGTCACGAGTGACATACTTCGAAATCGACAATCCTAAGGAAGAAGCGAGAAATTAGGATGAATCGGTCGAAAATGAAATCTACGGAGACGAAAACCACACAAGAGGAGAAAATCCACCAAAACATATATTATATTATATTAAATCCAGATACACGAAAAGCAGTCGTTACATCCTCCCCAACTTAAGAAAAATTCAGTCCTCGGAATTTCCAAAAACTCACGAGTCCGGAAACAAAAGTGGGAAACGCTCTCGCATCTCATCCTCATTCTCCCAAGTAGACTCTCCAGGTGAACCGTGTCGCCACATCACCCTCACAAGATTGACAACCTTGTTACGAAGCGATTTCTGACGCCTGTCCAGAATCTGCACCGGATGCTGGTCATACGTCATATCGGGGCGAACGGTAATCTCCGAAAAATCCACCGTATGAGACGGATCGCTAATGTATCGACGAAGCTGCGACACATGGAAAACATTGTGAACTCCTTCCAAAGATGGCGGTAAGGCTAAGCGATAAGCTACCTCGCCAACCCTCTCCAAAATGTCAAATGGTCCAATGTATCGCGGGCTCAACTTTCCACGCTTCCCGAAACGAATCACACCACGATTCGGGGAAATCTTCAAGAACACATGGTCGCCCGGCTGAAACTCCAAAGGACGACGTTTAGCATCCGCCCAATGCTTAAAACGGTCCTGAGCAATTCTCAACCTCTCCCGAATATTCCTGACGATCTCCACGGCCTCCACGATCATCTCAGGTCCCAACAACTCCCGATCACCAACGTCATCCCAACTCAATGGCGATCGACATTTCCTCCCATAAAGAGCGGCGAATGGCGCCATGCCAATACTCGCCTGGAAGCTGTTGTTGTAAGAGAACTCCACCAAGTGTAGATGGTCCTCCCACGAACCCTTGAAATCCAACATGCACGCCCTCAGCATGTCTTCCAAAATCTGAATCGTCCTCTCGGACTGGCCATCCGTCTGCGGATGGTACGCCGTGCTGAAACTCAGACGCGTACCCAAGCTCTTCTGCAAACTCTGCCAGAACTGAGATGTGAACCTCGTGTCTCTGTCAGACACGATATTCACGGGGACTCCATGAAGTCGCACAACCTCCTGCACGATTCACGTTACATCACTATCCAAACTAGGAGAAGGAAATAAAAACGGAGAGTAAAAGAATTTCACCTCCATATATCTCCTCGCTAGCGCCTCAGTGGACTGTCCCACTCGGAACGGAATAAAGTGCGCGGATTTGGTCAATCGATCTACGATCACCCAAATCGCGTCATTCTGCTTCGGACTCCGAGGTAGTCCAGTCACGAAATCCATAGTGATGTGTTGCCACTTCCACTCCGGAATCGAAAGCGGTTGCAGCAACCCGGCCGAACGCTGATGCTCCGCCTTCACTTGCTGGCAAACCAAGCACTTGGCTACACTCCGAGCCACACTCCTCTTCATGCCATGCCACCAATAATTCAGACGAAGATCCTGGTACATCTTGGTGCCACCAGGATGCACAGAATACGGCGAACTGTGTGCCTCCACCATCAGCTCCTCTCTGATATCCCCAGCTGGCACACACAACCTGGCTCCAAACCTCAGCGAGCCATCCTCATGAATCAAAAAGTCAGTCCGCAGACCGGCTTCCACCTGCTCCCGAATCTTCACCAGCTTCGGATCCTCGGTCTGGTCAGCCTTAATCCGATCCACGATCGTCGACTGTACCTGCATGTACATCAACGAAGAAGCCTCCCCAGGAAGAACAATCTCCACGCCAGACTCGCAAAAATCCTGCTGCAATCTCCACTGCGAGGTCAAAATCATCACCGCTGGCAGCCTACTCAAAGCATCCGGAACCACATTCACCTTGCCAGGGTGATACTGCAAATCAATATCATAATCCGCTATAAGCTCCAACCACCGACGCTGTCACATGTTGAGCTCCTTCTGAGTGAAAATATACTTCAAGCTTTTGTGATCGGTGAAAATCTTCACTTTCTCACTCAGCAAGAAGTGCCTCCAAATCTTAAGAGCAAACACAACGGCAGCCAACTCCAAATCATGCGTCGGATAATTCTTCTCATGAACCTTAAGCTGACGAGACGCATACGCCACAACATGCCCGTGCTGATGCAACACACAACCGAGACCCTTGCCAGAAGCATCGCAAAAGATCTCAAATCCACCGCTGCGGTCAGGCACGACAAGAATAGGGGCAGTCGTCAACCTCTCCTTCAGAACACCAAAAGCACTCTCACAATCACCCGACCAAACAAAAGCAACATCCTTCCGCGTCAACCTGGTCATCGGCTCAGCAATACGAGAAAACTCCTTAATGAATCGCCGATAATAACCGGCAAGTCCAAGGAAACTCTGAATCTCAGACGCTGACGACGGAACAGGCCACTCCCTGATGGCCCGAATCTTCTCGGGATCCACTGAAATACCATCTCCAGTCACCACATGCCTGAGAAAAGTAACTCGATCCAGCCAAAACTCGCACTTCGAAAACTTAGCATACAAACGATGCTTCCTCAAAATCTCCAACACCGTCCTCAAGTGCGAGGCATGCTCTTCCTCCGACTTCGAATAGATCAGAATGTCGTCAATGAAGATAACGACAAACTTATCCAAAAAGTCGTAGAAAATCAGGTTCATCAGATTCATGAAAACTGCGGGCGCGTTAGTTACGTCGAAAGGCATAACCACAAACTCATAGTGTCCATACTTCGTCCTGAACGCTGTCTTCGGAACATCTCCCTTCTTCACCTTCAACTGATGGTAACCACTCCTCAAATCCAATTTTGAAAACACCCTCGAACCTCCAAGCTGATCAAAAATATCATCGATGCGAGGCAACGGGTATTTATTCTTAATGGTCACCGCATTCAACTCCCGATAGTCCACGCACATGCGACGCGAACCATCCTTCTTCTTAACCAACAACACCGGTGCTCCCCACGGAGACACGCTAGGATTAATATAACCCTTCTGCAAAAGCTCATCCAACTGCTTCCGCAACTCCTCCAACTCTGCAGGTGCCATACGATACGGCGCCTTCGAAATCGGCTGCGCACCTGGAACAAGATCGATAGAAAATTCCAGAGCTCAATCAGGCGGCAAACCAGACATCTCCTCGGGGAAGACGTCGCCAAAATCACGCACCACAGCTGGCCACTCCAGCTCCATCTGCATAGCCACAGCCTCCACCGGCCTGGCCCGAAATCTGACAGGACCAAGCGAACTGCTACCACGACTGAACTCAAACACCGGGTGTCCGGGAATCTCGAACACCACCTTCTTTCTCCGACAGTCGATCGTAGCATAGAAGCTCGCAAGCCAGTCCATCCCAAGAACTGCATCATAGTTGATGATGTCGTGGACAATGAAATCAGCGAAAAGCTCATGTCCACAGACCACCAACGAGCAAGAATTGCAACCACGATGCACCGAGACCACACCATTCCCTGTAATGATATTCCAACTCTTGGGGAGAGGGGACGTCGACAAGGAATGCCTCTCCACGAAGCTCCGAGAAATAATGCACATCGATGCACCAGAGTCAAAGAGGACTCGTGCAGGAAATGTGCAAACCAAAATCACACCTATCAAGCAATTAACAATCAAACCCTAATCTAGCAAACAACCATGTTCAAGCAAACAACACAATCTAACAATCAAAACCAGCTAGGAAAGTAACAGCTAGAGTGAGGATTACCTGCGATAACCTCATCCACAGCCGCGCTCTCCGCAGCGGTCATCAGAAAAGCCTGCCTCCTCGGCGGAGCAGCCTGCCGAAAAGCCTGCCTCTGCGGAACAAGAGCTGCTCCACGTCCAGCAGGAACAGGCGCTCGCTGCTGCAACGGCTGAGCTGCAACAGGAGCCCTCCGCAGCGGATCCGCATGCCGACAATCCTTCGCGACATGAGAAGCATCACCGCAAACCAGACACTGGCCCAGAAACTTCTGACACTGATCCTTGACGTGACCAGGCTTGCCGCAGAAATGGCAGATCTTCGGAATAGACCCTCCTGGCCTCTTAAACTGAGCGGACTGATTAGGCCTGAATCCAGGTCTAACCACAGCCCTTGCCTGCTCCACAGGCCTCTTCCCAGCACCAACAACAGATCCCTTCCTCTGGTTCACGAGCAGCTCCTGCCTCTTAGCTGCTACCAGAACCTTCTGATAAGACTCCCGGTCAGAGGAGGTCACAAAACTCTGGAGCTCCGAAGCGAGTCCCTGCAGGAACCTCTGAGCTCTCTCCTCAGCGTCCTGCACCATCTTCGGCGCAAACCGACTCAGCCTCATGAACTCCTGGTGGTACAAGTCCACCGACGAGTTCCCCTACTTCAGATCGATAAAACGTTGCAGCATCTCCTCCTTGGCAGCCTTCGGAAAGAACTCGCCCTCAAATCTGGCTTTGAAGGTAGCCCAAGCTATCGGCTCCACCAACAACTTCTCTTCCGCATCCCACCAATTCCGAGCATTATCCTTCAGCTGCCTTTTCGCCAAATCAACCCATCCAGCCGGGGTGATCTTGGCCATCTTCAGATTGTCCTCGATGTTCCGAATCCACTCATCGGCCGCCAGAGGACCCTCAGAACCATCAAAATATGCGGGACCCAGCTCCCGAAATTGCTTCGCTCCCGGCTCAGAGCGAGGGGCATCCAGAAGAGCTCGGGCAGCTCGAGCAGGTGGAGCATTCTGGACGCAAAAGCACGCCCTGCTGTACTTGCATCATCTGGATCATCATCCGCATCATCTCACCGCTGGTGGGTTCCCGCTCAGGCTCCTCATCATGAGGGAGCGCACCACTGCCCCCACCACGGGTGAAACGCCTTCCTGCCATCTAATGACACAGAGAACGAATCAGATTAGACTCATAGCTTATGACTCGGACGTCGAACTTAGTTCATCGGACATTCAAATATTATTATCGCTATTCCAAAAATCGCAGTTACAGAAGGAGACCTGCATGGGCCACCACTAAAACCTGTCACGACCCGCTTCCCTAAAATGGAGGCGAGACGTGAAAAGGTCCGCACGAGAGTGGAGCTGTGAAGCCCCAAACCCGATAAGCGTCCACAATACATAAACAGGTCCCTGTAACCACAACAGAATAACAATAATAACACAAGGCGAGACTGAAATAAAATTCCACATCTCAAATAATGTCCAACATCAACAAAGAGTCCAACATCCAGAAAAGCCACCAGGCTAAAAGAAAAGAGTCTAAAGGCCCAGAACAAGGCCAACAAAAGAAACGACAACAACAAAGTATAGGTGCTACGCACCGATAACAAAACAACTGTCTAATAAAAGTAAAACACAACGAAGACACTAGGACTGGTCCCCAGTGTCCACGTACTCCCCGTCAAACACAAGCTCGGGCTCGGCGTCAGCAAACACCTCGTCCTCAACGAGGTACTCGGGCTCAGGATCTAACATGTGTCACCCAAAAGAGTAAAGGGGCACTTGTCAGCAAGTCTAAAAAGACTTGGGCAAGGAAACTGAAAGTGAGGCATCTAGCAACCTAGCAGTTTAGTATGCATGACATGGCAGTTATAACATGAGTTCACGATTGAAACATGGCAAGACAATTTGTACAAGAGAACAATTTATCGGGACAAGACAAGAGTAGCCAAGCTACTATCAATTCAATCAATTCACATTTTGTAGGTGTTTAGGCCCTTCGCTGAATGGCATATCATTTCAGACCGATCGGCACTAAACACTACCCAATATTCACACGATATGGAGCCTGGGGTCCCTGCACATTGAGCTCATCTAGTGAGCCTAGGGTTGCCCCGCACATTGAGCTCGCATTCTTAGTTCACAATTCAATGTATCGAGCGTTGGGGTTAGCAACTCATTATGCTCGCTTCTGGTCACGAGCCAGGAACACTAGTATGGCGTAGGGAACACCTAGCCGGAACACGCAATTCGGGCATTGGCTATCAACCAACACATGGCCCGCTTCTGGAACACGAGCCAGGAACACAACATTGTAGTGAAGCTACGCAATCACAACAATACCTAAAGAATGCGAGATCATGACAATTTATTTGCGTACAGTTAATTGAATTAAACGTGACAGGCGAAATGCAATGACATGAACATATTCGCGTACCGTTAATTGAAAGTAAACATGACATGGGAGTTGTGCAACATGCTATATGTGTTGGAACTAGCTTCGTTGTCAAGCTAGTTCCCCAATTTGCGCCTAGGCGAGTATCATTTCGTCGCCTAGCCTCTTTTACGCCTACAACATGCAAATGGCCTAAAACATGGCCTAAACCCTAAGTGGCAAGTTTCACTTGCCTAGCACCGGGGATTGACGATCACTTCGTCACACGGATGCTATCTACGGGGAAATCGCTGTTATGGGGGAAACAAACACCAAACACATGAAATTAATTAGGGTTTTCATAAAATTATAAATAAGCTATGAAAACAACGGTAGATCGATTTCTTACCGAGAGGAGACGGAAGAAACACTCCGGGGAACCCTAGGTTCAGATCTGGTGAAGATTGGAGAAGCTAGGGTTTTGGGGGATTTGGGGATTTGATGGGTTTTGATGGAGATTTGGGGAAGATGAGAGGTAGAAAGAGTGGATGGATGGATTGGATGATGGATTTAGGGCTTGGAATGGAGAAATGGAGCTTGGAGGAAGATGGGGCTGAAGGGGGAAGTTTTTAGGGTTTTGGGTCGTGTTGGAGAAGAAGAAGTCGAATGGGTTGGGTTTAAATAGGCTAGGCTGGCGGCTGCCCAGAAATTAGGGTTTTAACACTGGTTAGTCGGTCAAAGAGCAACCACTGACCGACTAGTTTGGCAACTAGTCGGTCGGTCGACCAACGCAGACCGACTAAGTGCAAACAGTAACTCCTGAACGAAAATAGGATTCTAGAGTTAGTCGGTCCATGAACAAGTACTGACCGACTAGTTTGGCATCTAGTCGGTCGATGAACGTTCTTAGACCGACTAAGAGTGAACAGTAACTGATACAAAAATAATTTGATGAGTTAGTCGGTTCAAGAAGCATTGCTGACCGACTAGTTTGCAACCTAGTCGGTCAACCAACGTTCTTAGACCGACTAACGATAAACAGTAACTCCTAAGAAATTTAGAAAGCTAACTAGTCGGTCCAAGAAGGATTGCCGACCGACTGGATCGTCATCTAGTCGGTCGGTGGCCCTTCTTACACCGGCTAATGAGCACAGAAAGTACCGATACGGAGCGCGGGGCCCCGGGATCGATTCTTATGACTCCTAGGCTTGATCTAACAGTTAGATACGACCGTTATGAAGTCCGTCACGAGTGACATACTTCGAAATCGACAATCCTAAGGAAGAAGCGAGAAATTAGGATGAATCGGTCGAAAATGAAATCTACGGAGACGAAAACCACACAAGAGGAGAAAATCCACCAAAACATATATTATATTATATTAAATCCAGATACACGAAAAGCAGTCGTTACAGGGATTAGAGCATACATCCACCCGTTACAAATTTAACGGTCTCAAAACATGTAAATTTGTTGAAATGCCTTGATCGAAGGCCAAATGACATCATTTCTCAACGATTACTTTTTGAGGTGTGTATAACAACATATAATGAAGGTGGAAAAGAGAATATTTGAAAAAATTCAAAATAAAATAAAAACATTTTCGCACCATGTGAAATGTTCTCATTTGAAGATTTACACACACACACACACATAGGAAAAATGGGATCTAGGGTGCCTCCTTGGCGCCCTCATTTCCCCCCATATCCTACAATTTTTTTTGAAATTTTTTTCCATGGGGTTGTTGTTCACATCATGGATGATCAACATACCAAATTTCAAGGGATTCTAATACTTTTTGAGCCCACATCAACCCCTTACAACTTCAACGGTCTGAAAACATACTGAAAACCCCACGAAGTTGCAAGGGGTATATGGAGGCTCAAAAAGCATTGGATCCCTTGAAATTTGGTATGTTGATCATCCATAAGGTGAACAACAAACCCATGAAAAACAATTTCCAAAAAAATGTGGGAGATGTGGGGAAACGGGGACGCCTCCTTAGATTGAATCTAAGGAGGCGCCTTAGGATCCCTTTACCCTATATATATATACTAGTCATTACCCGTGCCCATAGGGCACTGTTTATTTAATGGCTGAGTTTTTCTCCCCCACAAATTTCAAGTTCCCACAAATTTCAAGTTTTCCCACAAAATTTCAAGTTTCCCCCCAAATTTAAGTTTTCCCCAAAAATTTAAGTCCCCCAAAATTGTCATTACCACCTAGGACAAACTTGCTACGTAGGACAAAGATTCGTCCTAGTAGGATAAGATTCAAAATCTTCAAAGAACTGGAAAAAAATGGTCGGAAGGGGTGAGAATAAAAAGTGTGGGTGGGTGTGTGGGGAGGGTCCATGGGCAAAAATACAAAAACTGGGGTTGTATGTGTAAAATTCCCCACCTCCTCTTTTATCCCTCAAAATCTCATCTCTTATATTTTCTCTTATCTAATTTCCCTGTTTTATATAATAGATATCCAAATTCTCTTATCCAATTTCTCATGTCCAAATTCTCTTATCAATTTCTCTTGATAACATCCGTCTTTTATATAATAGATTACCCGTGCCCATAGGGCACGGTTTATTTAATGGCTGAGTTTTTCTCCCCCACAAATTTCAAGTTCCCACAAATTTCATGTTTTTCCACAAAATTTCAAGTTTCCCCCCAAATTTAAGTTTTTCCCCAAAATTTAAGTCCCCCCAAAATTGTCATTACCACCTAGGACAAACTTGCTACGTAGGACAAAGCTTTGTCCTAGTAGGATAAGATTCAAAATCTTCAAATAACTGGAAAAAAATGGTCGGAAGGGGTGAGAATAAAAAGTGTGGGTGGGTGTGTGGGGAGGGTCCATGGGCAAAAATACAAAAACCGGGGTTGTTTGTGCAAAATTCCCCACATCCTCTTTTATCCCTCAAAATCTCATCTCTTATATTTTCTCTTAACCAATTTCCCCGTTTTATATAATAGATATCCAAATTCTCTTATCCAATTTCTCATGTCCAATTTCTCTTGATAACATCCGTCTTTTATATAATAGATTACACGTGCCCATAGGGCACGGTTTATTTAATGGCTGAGTTTTTCTCCCCCGCAAATTTCAAGTTCCCCCAAATTTCACGTTTTTCCACAAAATTTCAAGTTTCCCCCCAAATTTAAGTTTTTCCCCAAAATTGTCATTACCACCTAGGACAAACTTGCTACGTAGGACAAAGCTTTGTCCTAGTAGGATAAGATTCAAAATCTTCAAATAACTGGAAAAAAATGGTCGGAAGGGGTGAGAATAAAAAGTGTGGGTGGGTGTGTGGGGAGGGTCCATGGGCAAAAATACAAAAACCGGGGTTGTTTGTGCAAAATTCCCCACCTCCTCTTTTATCCCTCAAAATCTCATCTCTTATATTTTCTCTTAACCAATTTCCCTGTTTTATATAATAGATATCCAAATTCTCTTATCCAATTTCTCATGTCCAAATTCTCTTATCAATTTCTCTTGATAACATCCGTCTTTTATATAATAGATATCTCTTATCCAATTTCTCTTGTCCAATATCTCTTATCCAATTTCTCTTGATAACATCTCTCGTTTGTAATATAGATATCTCTTATCCAATTTCTCTTGATAACATCACTCTTATCCAATTTCTATTTTCCAATATCTCTTATCCAATTTCTCTTGATAACATCCCTCTTTTATAATATAGATATCTCTTATCCAATTTATCTTGTCAAATATCTCTTATCCAATTTCTCTTGATAACATCCCTCTTTTATAATATAGATATCTCTTATCCAATTTCTCATGTCCAATATCTCTTATCCAATTTCTCTTGATAACATCCCTCTTTTATAATATAGATATCTCTTATCCAATTTCTCTTGTCCAATATCTCTTATCCAATTTCTCTTGATAACATCCCTCTTTTATATAATATATATATATATATATATGGCAATCTTCGGGTGCGAAAAATCCCGTGCGCAAGCCGTGCGAAAACTTTTTTTTTATTTTTTTGAAATTTTTTTTTTCAAAAATTCTTTTTTTGATGTTTAATCCATACAATTATATACCCCAGGGAAAATAATGGGTGAACCCGTTGGGCATTAGAGCACCCATCCACCCGTTACAAATTTAACGGTCTCAAAACGTGCGAATTTGATGAAATGGCTTGATCGAAGGCCAAATGACATTATTTCTCAACCATTATTTTTTGAGGGGGGTATAACAACATATAATGAGGGTGGAAAAAATAATTTTTGAAAAAAAAAATTTCAAAAAAAAGATAAAAACATTTTCGCACGGTGCGAAATGTTCTCATTTGAAAATTTTCCTCTATATATATATATATATATATATATATATATATATATATATATATATATATATATATATATATATATATATATATAGGGCAATCTTCCATTGCGAAAAAATGGTGCGAAAGCCCGTGCGAAAACATTTTTTTTATTTTTTCGAAATTTTTTTTTTCAAAAATTCTTTTTTTGATGTTTAATCCATACAATTATATACCCCAGGGAAAATAATGGGTGAACCCGTTGGGGATTAGAGCACCCATCCACCCATTACAAATTTAACGGTCTCAAAACGTGCGAATTTGATGAAATGCCTTGATCGAATGCCAAATGACATTATTTATCAACCATTATTTTTTGAGGGGGGTATAATAACATATAATGAGGGTAGAAAAAAGAATTTTTGAAAAAAAAAATTTCAAAAAAAAGATAAAAACATTTTCGCACCGTGCGAAATGTTCTCACATGAAGATTTACCTATATATATATATATATGAATACATGTATACATATATGTATACATGTATATAACAAAGTGTTCCTAGGGTGACTCCTTATATTAAATTTAATGAGTCGCCCCCATTTTTCCCCATATACCACAATTGTTTTGGATTTTGTTTTTCATGTGGTTTTTGTTCATATCATGGATGGTCAACATACTAAAAATCAAGGCATTCCAATACTTTTAGAGCCCACATCTACCCTTGCAACTTCAACGGTCTGAAAACATGCTTTAAACCCCATGAAGTTGCAAGGGGTAAATAAGGGCTCTAAAAGTATTGGAATGCCTTGATTTTTGGTATGTTGACCATCCATGAGGTGAACAACAATCCCAAGAAAAAAATTCGAAAAAAAAAGTGGGATTAGGGTGAAAATAGGGACGACTCCTTAAATTTAATCTAAGGAGTCACCCTAGAAATACTTTACCATATATTTTTTGAAAGGTAAGTGTTAGTCTTTATTAGATTTTGTGCAAAACAATACAATGTGCTTCGTCTCAGGAAAGAGTTTTTAATAGAGGAAGGATAGGGCACAAGCGTTGTCACTCCCTACTATCAAATCCTAGTCCCTAAAACCAAGCAGGTACAATAGCTCAAACATCTCCTAGATACATGAAAGCTCACAACATAAGAAGAGAGCTACCAATCAACCCATGTCACGGAAACCCCAATTTGACAAGGCCTCCACAGCATCCTCGCCATCAAGCTCCTTGTCTTTTAGAGTGATCCTAACATCCGCTGCGATGTCCTCAAACAGGAGAATCTTGCTTCTGATGGTGTTTTTAAAGATTCTTCTGTTCCTCTCATTCCATACATGCCATACCATAGCAGCTAGAACTGTCTTGGCTAATATGCTCCGCGTGTCCTTCCCCCCAAAGTGTTCCAGATAATATTCTCCGATATCCAACAAAGAGGATGAAATACCTGTCGTTACTCCAAGTTTCAATAGACTTCTGTTTAAAATGTACTGTGAGAAAACACATCCAAAGAAAATGTGATTAGTACTTTCTTCATGACCCTCACCATAGAGCACACAGTCTGTGTTAATCTCAACCCCCACCGCTTAAGCTTGTCTTTCGTCAACAGCTTGTCATTGAACGCATGCAGGAGTGATAAAGACATCTTCGGCACACATCCCCCAAACCAAACTAATCTGTGAAAAGGGAAGGGTGTACCTGGGCATCGGACCCCATCCCAGGCTGTTCGGAAACTGAAGTTATCCCCAATAGTCCATCGCCAGGCGTCAGCTCCGGGTTTCAGGCGGACTGCTTGAAGTAGCGGCTGTAATTGGCTGATAGTCAGATCATCTGTCCAAGCCGCATCACGCCAGTAGTCGCTAACCTTCCTCATGCCTTCACCTACTGGTATTTCATAGATTTTCTTGAGTGGTCCACAGGGAAGCCAGTTATCATGCCAAAATAGGGTGGACTTGCAGTCATTCACTTCTCTTTTGATGAGTTTTTGAGTATAACTTCTGCAATGTAAAAGAAACTTCCATGTCCCGGAATGAGTAACAACACCAGAGGCTCCGAAAAAGCTGTCCAAACCCACATAGTTTTGGCTCATATAATCTGCCCAAAGCCCCTCATTAGATAGCATTCTCCAAGTAAGTCTGACCCCCGCGGCAGTATTCAGATCTGAGAGCATCCTTAGTCCCACCCCGCCCTCCTCTTTGGGCTTGCAAACATCCCTCCACGCCCATATACGGGTAGGTCCCCAAATGAATTTTCTGCATGTCCTCGTAATAGAGCGTAGGATAGTTAAGGGGATCCTGAAAGCTTGCATCCAGAAGGACACAATTCCATAAATGACCGTCCTGACTAGCTCGATCCTCCCCGCTATGGAGAGCGACGATGAAGTCCATCCCATCAGCCTTTTCTTGCATTTATCTACCAATCTGTTGTACATTGGGGTCTTTGGGTATTTAGATGAAAGGGGTAGTCCCAAGTATGTAGTGATGGTTGAAACAACTTTAATCCCCAACATCGCCGCCAGCTCGTCAGGTTGTTTAGTTCCCTTACTAAATATCCCCGCACTTTTCTCCCAATTGACATGCAGTTCTGTAAGATTTGAAAAATCTAGAAGAAAATTGTGAAGACCCGTAAGAGAGTAAGAATTTGCCCTGCAGAAAACCAGTAGGTCGTCAGCGAACAGTAGGTGTGAGATAGAACCTACACGTCTCATTGGCTGAATGGATCTCTGCACGATGGATTTGTTCATCAGAAGGGAGAAAGCTTCCATAGTGATGACAAAGGGATACGGAGAAAGAGGGTCACCCTGCCTTAATCCTCTGTTCCCATGGAAGTCTCATGTTGGTGTACCATTAACCATAACTGAATAGGTGGGCGTTGAAATGCACTCATGAATCCAGCTGATAAACTTGCGTCCGAAACCCAAGCGATGGAGCATGTAGTAATTAAACTCCCTATTTACGCTATCGAAAGCCTTCCTCAGATCTAGCTTAATGCACGCCCTGGCCCCCATAGGATTACTGAAATCCCTGATCTATTCATGTGCAAGCAACGAACAGTCCGCAAGTAGTCTATTTTTAAGGAAGGCAGACTGATTAGGGGATATAAGCTCATGGATCACCTCTTTTAGCCTGTTGCATATAACCTTGCTGATAATCTTATAGAGAACATTACAACAGGCTATTGGTCTATAGTCTCCCAGACCTGTAGCATTAGCACCTTTTGGGACAAGAGTTAGGAAAGTGTGATTTAGCCGCCCAAGTAACCTCCCAGTTCTGAAAAATGATTGGACCGCATTTACAACATCATCTTGAATGAGGCTGCAGCTCCTCTGGTAAAAGTAGCCATTGTACCCATCAGGACCCGGGGATTTATTAGCCCCTATCTGAAAGACCGCATTTTTAATCTCTTCTTTAGAGACTCTACTCTCAAACCACCTGGCTGCCTCATTTGTAATAATGCACTTAGTAACAAGCTTCGGAAAAATCTGCCAGTAATGAGTTTGATTATAAAGTTCCTCGTAGAATACAGGTGCTTCATTTTGTAGCTCTTCAAAGGTCCCAATTCTTTCCCCACTTGAATTGAGTAGGTGTCCCAGGTTATTGTGACACTGCCTCGCCTTCATTGCTGTGTAAAAAAACTTGGTATTCCTGTCTCCAAGGCTTAACCAATCTTGCCTGCTTTTTTGCCGGTACATTTCCTCCTCCATCTCCAATAATCTAGCAAGCTTGTGTGATAACTGTTGTTCCTTATATTGAAGATCCTCATTAAGATGGAGACTAGGATCAGATCTTACCTCCTCCAGAGCCTTGCGACATATAGGAATATTGTGCTCGGCCTCATGTTCTTTAACCCAAGAGCGTAAAATAGGTTTAAATAATCTAGGCTTTTGAACCAAGCAGTACATGGGTGTACCAATAATATGCCTACTCCAATTTTCTTCCAATAGATCATTGAAACCTGCCCATTTTGTCCAGTGGTTAAAGAATTTAAATGGCTTGGGATTTGAGGATACCTGAGTGTGCAAATTGA